>BMAO01017313.1:0-20436 GCA_019973975.1 Trichonephila clavata
ATAAATGAACAGCATACAACCTTTTAGAAGAATTTGAATTTTGATATTTTTTCTTGCATAAGCAGTTGATGGAGTAAGGTATATTTCAGTAGAAAAAAAATCTATAGAAAATAATTTTTAAATAACCAGTAAGTAAAATATTAGAGATGTGATTTATTATGATTTTTAACGTATTTGCTTAAAATATTTATGCCATTAAAACAAATGCTTTTATTTATGAAATTTTGTTCTTTAAAAAACAGCATTATCGGAAATATTTTGAATATGTTTTTTATTATTGTCATGTCTTTTAAAATTCATTCATATCGTTGTTTTGAGTATTTAACTTTATAATTATGTAGGCATTAATGCGTTTCATAACTTGTACTTTTACTTGTTGAGTTTGTGTATTATATAAAATATAATTTCCACTACTGTTCTCAACATGTTAGCGATAATTCTAGAAAATTTGAAAAATTTATATTTGTTGACATTTCAATATACCATATGAAAAGTATTTTCAATTGACTTAACTTAGTTTTACCAAATAAAGTAGTACTTATAGCAATAATGTGCTTGTATTTATGTGAAATTGGTTCAATAATTACACTACAGTCTCTCTATGAATAGATAATTTCTACAAGTATTTTTTACTAAACAATATACATTCTACTTGTTAGTGTAATAGATATTTGCTCAGGAAATGCATACGAGTCAAACACTTCCAAAAATATATATCCTGAGTTATTTTAAATATAAAATAACAGATACACACACATGATTTGATTAAGTATTAGTGATTCAATATGTCTCTAGAAATGTATTACAGAATTATACAATATCGATGTTTTTTAGGCATCAATAATTTTTAGAAAAAGATTTATCTATAATTAAACGTAGGTAAACTTTCAGATGGGGAAAGAAGTTGAAAGCTTTATGTGAAATGAGATATCGATTGTTACCAAAATGTATATTGGGAAATTTTTAAAATAAAAGTTGTAAAAGGTTGCTGATTTTATTTTAATTTATAAAAAATAACTAAGTATTTATTTCCTTTTTTCGAATCTTACAGTACTATTTATTGAAAACATTACTATGAACCGAATCTTTGCCTTAAATTCTCCACAGAAATGTTAAATCCATGCATGAAATCTATTGTTACCTAAATCAGTGGTCTTCAAACTGTGTTTCATTGAACCCTAACATTCCTCGAGTCATAATAAAAATCTGAATGAAAATTATAAATGTGCATGTAAAATGGATCCACGTTCAATATGAAATTTATATAACTACAAGTTTCTAAAGCTTATCCCACTCATAAAAACTGCAAATTTATTTACACATAATATAACTTTATTTTCTAATACTTTTTAAAATTTATTGCAACATAATAAAATAATATTAAGACGCTTTTTCTTTATATGTGTATCACCTACTAGATTATGAATATTTTATTGTCTGCTATCCAGGGCTCCACGGAATAATTTTACACTTATTATATAGTGTAATGATTTGTACAATTAAATAGCTTTCTAATAGAAAATATACCCTCTTTTCCATTTGTGGAAAAAAACATTTATAGTGGAGAGGGAGCAACTAATCGACATATCAACAGATTCCATGTTAATATCTAAACTTCTTCAAAAATAGCCACTCAATTTTAGGTTGCAAATTCATACAAATACACAGGATGTTTCACACAGATATAAACATTTTAATATTATTGAGCATAATGAATTTAAATGAAGATATTTCTCAATGTGAGGAGATATAAAAAAAATAAAAAAAAATTAACTCATTGGTTGCCAACCACGAAATATCTCGTAGTAAGCGTGCGTACCAAAACTGCAAGTTACGAGATATCTCGTAGTGTGTACTGAAATTTTAGATTGACTACATATCTCCATTTGAATTATGAATTATTAGAAAAGTTGAATGAAATTTTTTTTACAAAACAAAAAATATATTAATTATTAATTTTTATTGCAAAAATTATAACTTAGACGACTAGATTATAACATAATAACTACATTTATATCAGAGGTTCCCAAACTTTTTTTTGTCTCATAGACCCCTTGCCATGTTTTCGGTTTTAGGTAGACCCTACTTACTCTAATAAAGAATTTTTGCAAATTTATCAACTTAAATGTCTTTTTGACAGCTGGTATAGAACTATGCTTACTTCAAAATATTTTAAATTTCTAACTGTAGTGAAGTATAGCGTTTAAAACCTAAGACACACATGATAGTTAAATTAAAATTTAATTAATACTTAAAAAGTCTGTTACATAAAGTAACTGAGCAACAAACAAATGCTTTTAATGAGAGAGATGAATCTCATATGCTTCGTCCATTCTGGTGCTTCTAAAATTGCTGATATCCGTTTCTAAATTTTACTTTAAGATTTTCTTAGTGCCTATTTCGATCAGTTCCTCTTGTAATGTGATAATTGGTTTTCTTTCAATGTGACCTTATTAATTAATTGCCTACTGTATTTTTACCTATATATAGTCAAAGCATTGTCAAACCTAGTTTCAAAATCTGAATGTAGTGCATCTAAAAGTCGAAAGTAGGTTAAAACTTTTCCTGGAAGATTGCCTGTGACAAATTGAGAAACTAGGAAAAATTCAGGAAGTCCAATGTAATACTCCTTAGCTTAATTACGGCAAGAAACGCCAATATTTAGTAAATAAATCTCTTAAACATGTAAATCTGGTTTCCATTTGATTAAATTTTCTTTTAAAATTAATGTCAAGATCTGGTTTAATGAGAGTCACTATCGTAGACCCCCATTTACAACTCATGGACAACGCATGCTGTCATAGACCACTTTGGGAATCACTGATTTATATGAATGTATTCCAAAAAAATAAAAATATTTTCATTGTTGTTGCTGTGTATGAGGAGGTTTAAAGCAAGGATCAACGCAAAGTGCTGAGTTGTTGAGACACACTAAACAACAAAAATCTCTAGTATCCTTGTGTTTTTTTTGTTTTTTTTTTTGCTTTGTACACATTTGACATCGCTTTGTAGACATCCTATTTTTTCTGTGGGAGGATGTTCTACATAATGAAAATCAGTTGTATTTGTATTATAGTTGCTGCTATTTCCTGCATTGCTGCCGTCGTCATGAAATAAATGAATAATAGCTGATTCCCTAAACTGACACATCCTCATCTTTTTATTCAATTGATTTCTTCGGTTATAGCAGTGTTTCTCAAACTATGGGCGTGATAACTCTACGAGGGGGGGGCGCGAGCATATTGAAAAGTCGAAAACAAAGAATATTTATAAAGTTATTAATTTGCTGAAAGTAAATAAACATCTGACACAATAAAAATAAAATACATATTTACTCTGATATATTACACTTATACATGAATCAGTACTGCATGATGTATTTTATAAATAATTTATAAAACTAAGAGTTTAAAAACAACTTTAATAATTACCAGTGAGACCCTATGGGCTTGACATATATGAAATTATGCACAAAAATTAACACTTATCTTAATAACTTGTACTGCTTATTATTAATTCCTTAATTGCTGATTAAAAGTTACGCAATACGCTCCCCAACGCAACTGTTTTCCACGTAGGCGTGTGTATGTGGTGTATTGGAGGAGGGCGAAGAAAAGAAATAAATAATCAAATCCTCTGAAATATATAAGTAAATCCTTCGCAAACACTGTCAAGCATTGCCTGTTTCTATTGCATTCCAAAGCCTTCGGAATAATCTTATGAAAAGAAGTGCACCGAAAAGATCGTACTTTGGAAAGACGTATATATACGTACAGGGTAATTAATGATTTGGCTGAGCGAGACGTTTATATACGCCGGCGGAACTTAACGAGGCTGAAGCCGCATTGTAGCTTTAGCATCAAAGTGTAGTATTATTGAATTCAATAAATTGTTACTGTATGGAGGGGGGGGCGCAATGAAAATTATGATTGAATATTGGGTAGCCAGTATTGTAGGTTTGAGAAGCACTGGGTTATAGGACATGTATGCATTCTGCAGGAAGATTTCGAAGTAGGGTAGAGCCATTTTCATGTACCAAGGAATGGTTTTCCTGAGGTCTGCTAATTATTACTTAACAATTCATTTTTACTACTTTGCAACTCTATAACTACCATCGCTTTAGAGGTTTTTCCCAGTGAGGATCATTGTACATTTGTATGAAAATCTGACATAACATTACACATTTGACTGTCGCCAGATGAAATTTGGTGGCGAGGTTGTAAAATCAAACAAAATGAAAAGACAATCTTTGTATATGAAGATTTTTGTTGTGTGTGAAAAAAACCCACTACGAGATAATATTCGTAAATGGCACTCAGTACAGGAATCTTATTCAGTGACGCCTGCAATGAGTTATTTCGTAGTGTTTTTTTTCAATAAAAATTACCGCAAATGCCGTTTTTTAGCCAACATTATTTTTTATATACTTTTCTATAACCTCACAAAATTTGAAACCTTTTTAAACTTAAAAAACGCAGAATTAGGATAGCTTTTACTTTCGTTTTTATTCTCAAATCCCTATGGCAAAATAAAACTTTAAGCTTACTTATCTCAGAAAGATAAAATAACTAGTTTATCTTCATTTAAAATGTTCTAAGATTTTTTTTTCTATTGTGCCTAATGCTTTGAATTTTTTATTACCAATTGCTAATAGTACATGTAACAAAAGTTGGCATGCATTTTTGAATCAAAGCAATACTTATTTTTTTAAAAAATAATTGAACTCAGAATTTATACATTTGTTAAGGAATTTTTAAATAAGCATTCATAAAAAGAAGCATTGTACAAATACCAATCATGTCATCGCAAAACCCATACCGACTTCTGTTACAGATAGTTTTACGTACTAGTAAGTCAAATTTCATGCGTGTACGTAAATTTTTATTGGAAAGGTGTAGCATTTTTAAAAAATCACTTCACAAATTTTAAGTTTTTTCCTTAAAAAATAAAATGGCTAGCTTTTTATGAAATTTTGAGCACAAAATCTATTTTACATTGCATACACACATAGGAAGCAGCCAAAAAAATTTGAAAATCCTAAAATTAAAAATTTGGGTGTAAATCATACCATAAACATTATCTAAAGAAATATTCATCTGAGAGGAAGGGGAATAGGGTGTGATTCCCCAAAACACCTTATAATTCTAAGGTTCTGTGAGTCGAAAAGTTTGAAGACCACTGCTCTATAACAAAAGAAAACCTTTATACAGCAATTATATATATAAACTGATATTAAACTACATTTCAAAATTTTTTACAATCGTGTTTCTTAAGTGTTGCGTAGTTAAGCACAATTATGCACGTAACAAATATAAACACATGCACACAATTATATAATAAATATTTTCACAGCTATTGAATTTTTGTGGATTGAATCAGATGAAACATTTTGAGATCTTAATGTTTATTTAATGTATGTTTAATAATGTTTCAAGTAATAGCATAGCTTCCAGTGGTAACATTTTAAAAAGAATGGAAACAGCATAGTTTTATAGCTAAGCCTTAAGTTTTTTTATAAAATATAATGATTCACAAAATTTTATAAAATCAATGCTTTTATATGAAAAAAAATCAAGTAATAATCGTTTTGGTATATGAGGGCAAAATATCTGCTGGGCGCACATACCAGCAATTATTGGAGGAGGCTCTATTAATGGATCACGGCACAAAGATCAGGTTCTGGAACCCCTCCCCCATTTGGGATTTTCAAGGTGCTATAGCTCCATAGTTCTTATTCATGAACAACAATGGGCGCCACAGTCATTTTCAACTCGAAAAGGAATAGATTTAAAATGAAGATACTGGCGCTTTCAATGTCCTGCGAGATTTCCAGAGTTAAATCTGCATGAGCATGTCTGGAACGTATTTGAATTCAGGGCTTCAACTCGTTAGCCCCCACCGAAGAGCATACCTGAACTCGAAACTCATCCACTGCTAGTGTAGAAGAATGCACGCGCGTCATTGGCTTAGACAGTGGTCTTCAAACTGTGTTCCACGGAACCCTGGGTTCCACAAAGCATACCCAGAGGTTCCACGAGTCACAATAAAAATCGAGAAGAAATAAATATAATGCAAAATGGATTTCCGTTCTCTATGAAGTTTGTATGGATACAAATATCTAAAACTCATCCCCCCATTCATTAAAATTGAAAATTTTACATTTATATATGTAATAACTTTATTTTGCAACACTTTTTAAACTTTTATTTTAATATAAAAAGAAAATTAAACGCGCGCTTTATCTTTTTTTTATATATATACTTCTTACTAGATTGTGAATATTCTAATGTTTACTATATCGAGTTCTACGAAATAATTTATACTCGCTAGTTAGTACAATATCTTGCAACACTAATAGTTTACTAATTGAAAATGCACATTTGGGGAAAAAACACCTATAATGAAGGAGAGAAACAATTTATTAACAGACTCGATGTTAAAATCTAAATTTAAGCAAGGACAGCTTTTAAGTTGAAAAATTCATCCACACTATACACGGGATTTCTCACACAGCTATAAACATTTTAATGCATTCAGTGAGTGAATATAAACGTCGCACTGCTCAGCTACACGAGGCTTTTGTCGACGGACCGCGTAATTTTGATCCATGGTCAAATGATACAGGCGACACCTGAGCACGCACCACCTCTCCTAACTACCACACCACACCAATGGGAGGACGTTTGATCCTTGACAGATTTAACGTGCATCGCGCCTATACGGTGGGTCTTTATTGGTACTGGGCTCGAGTTCTTGACACGCTAGCCATGATCCGATACTTGACCACTTGATATCGCGGCCACTTAATGCCATTCAGAACATTGTGTTTAAATGAACATATTTCTCAACGTTAGTGGCTAAAAAAACAAAGTATATAAACAACTCAGAATATGCAATATGATTGCATTTAATCTGAATTGACCTAGACTTTTACAGTTTGTGTGAAAAAAAAAGCTAGACATATCCCACAGTTACTAAATATAATGCATTGATAGGGGATACTTGGAACACAAATTAATACTATTAATGAGTAAATTATATTAGAATTTTAATAATTAAATACAATACTTTTTTTTCATTGCTTTTACATAAATGCTTATAACACGCTAAGTGCCTAAAGTGATCTACTTTAAATATTATTTTGAGATATATTCTTCAAAGTATATGTATGAAATGGGTTCCTCGAAAATTGTTTCTAGTTCAAGGGTTCCACAGAAGTACCTTCAAATTCTAGGGAATCCATGAGTTGGAAATTTGAAAATAGCAGCCTAGACTTTCATTCGCAGTGGGGTCACGTAACCTAGTGGTCAAGGTATCGATCGTGACAGGCGTGTATGAGTTCGAGCTTTGTACCACTGAAGACCCGCCGTGCAGAGGAGGTCGATGCATGTTAAATATGTCATGGATCAAACGTCCCCATTGGTGTGGTGTGGAAGTTAGGAGAGGGATTCCAGCTCAGGCGTCGTCCTCGTCGCTTGACCATGGCTCAAAATTATGAGGTCCGTCGCCAAAAGCTCTCGTGTAGCTGAACAGTGCGAAGTTAATATTCACTCACTGGACTAATGTTCATCCAACCAAATAAAAAAGTTAAATGTATTTTAAACAATAAGGATTTCTATTTTTAGATGTAATGTGTCGATATTTTTTGCGGTTATCAATCTTTTTATTCATATATAAAGGACCTTTTTCGTATATAGTTCTTATGCTTGATTGTGAGCTTCAGTTATTTCTTTTGTATTCTTACGAAATGTAGTTAAGTGTTCTTGATTGTGTTCCAGCGTTCTTCAACAACGATTTATAAAGATGGTTATTTTTCATCATGTAAGCTAATAAAACTAATTTTCTTAATTAAATGGTTTGAATCGTACTAGTTTTCTTAAAATTTATTTTAAGAGTTTCTTTGTCATAAAAACTCGTTGATGACCACTTGCGAATTACGAGTCGACTTATTTTAATTACTGTAATTACTTTAAAATCAAAGATTTGTCGTTCTCGTGGCGATCGAATTTATCAATAGATAAATAGTTTCGAATTTGTAAAAAGGAAAGCCACGAATTAATCGTATTTTCGTTTGTGCTTTTGAAACATTAAATTCTTATTTGACTTAAAATGAGGTGGGGTTTCATACATTCTTCTAGATGCTGATTTTTTTCTCTAACGTTGTATGTACTTTAGAAATATTCGTGGATTCCACGTGTAAGCCTCTATTGCCTTTACTAATTAATAAGGGGGGGGGGGCTTGGTTCAACTGCTTTCCATTATCACTGATAATGGAAATTATCTTGCTCTTTAAATTTAAAGGTCTACTCCTCTCGCCAAAAGCTACATTTTATTGATAACTTGTCTGAACATCCAACAGAGGTTCTATGAAATAGAGCTGGGACAAAATTGTACCCATTCTTGTTAGAGGATAAAGCGTAATTGTCGTGGGGAGGGATTACTTAATCTTGAGTGTCGATGCCTATTGATATTTGGTCTTCTTGGATGGGCTACGGATTGGTATTTTTACCATTGAAGACTCTGCACACTCCCTGGGAGCAGGCGTCATTTTCTGGGGTGGCACAAGTAGTGTATATACTCATTGTAATTTTGACGCCCAGTTTCTTCCCAGAGGAAGAAGCCCGAGCTCTGACTATGCGAAATTGTAAATAATTTATTTTCTCGGAGGTCTCCGAAGCCAAATGGATACTCTATGAATCTTTAACGTGTAATATTATCGTAGGACATGGACGCTGTCTAATCTTTGCATCATTAAAATCCAGAAGTGGGGGGCCCTGGGGTCGCATCCGTAAGTTGTATGTGAGTGAGTGAGTGAGTTTTGGTTTATGGCGCAAGAGCCGATTTCGGCTAAGCTGCGCCAATCAATGGTTAAAATTTAAAAATTCATTTAAAATACTCAAATATAGTTAAAAGCTCACACAATAAATAACAATTAGATTTGGTGGGCACACCCCACCAAGTCAGACAAGTTTAAAACATTTCAAAAAAAAATCAAAATATGTAAGTTTGTATGTATAAGTCGCGCTTAACAAACTACGCCACCCAGTCTGCTTGGTAAAATTTAAAGTTGGAAATCTAAGCTGAACTTGGTATCAAATTGTGGTTTGCTCTATTGAATGTAGAATTGGAATATAGCTATTGAATTCGAATCTTTACAACTTTCCCACAATAACTAAGGAATCTGTATATTGGTTGTTCTAAAATTGTTAGTCTCCTGAAATGTGTGGTTAATGGTAATAAACAAAACTCTTGATTACTTATTTATTTTTTCAGATAACGGACCTTCGTCATTCTTGAAAACAATAAGCGCTTAGACAAGATGCTAGATGAGATAGTAAAAGAAAAGGCAATGATGAAATTGGCAACGATCCCGATGATTACTCAAATATCAAAAATCGACTTAAGTTTTTGGTTGCAAGACCTTGAAGTGAATAAAGGATGCATTACTGATTTAGATACGCTAGAACGGTATGGCAATTGTTATTTCGTAAAAAAGAATGAAAGGCTCTACGTCAGCTCAAACCTTATGGCTACCATGTTAAAGACTCGATTTGAAGTCGATATGCATTTATTTAAAAGGTTATTTCCTGTTACATTGAATATCTGCTTGTCGTACGTTAACTTCTTTGCTCGCTTCAGTTACAACAGCGAAACTGGTACGGATGGAGTTCTGCATGCATTCAGGTTAAAGGATCCACGTGATGTGAATATAGAAATATCTGGATTTGGATTCTTCAACTGGCCTATGAACTTATTTCTTAAGCGAGCATTGAAGGTTTCTCCCAACTTTACAGAGCAAATTCTACAAGATCTGATTGCGAATTCATTGGAAAAAATGCTTCAAGGTTTTGAATTTCCAAGAAGCAGGAGGAGGACATGAACTTCTACAGTGTAGAATAATTCATCCTGGGAACTACCTCGTATAGGTGACGTAAAGAATGCATACTTGTACATGGAAACTTTTAGACGACTACACTTCAAAATGATGGAATCTTTCGACTAGGTTTTGGATTTGGAAAGTCTGATAAAGGTATCTTTGGAACTAATGTATCTTTGTATAGTGTTTATGTTGTAAACGATGCATTATTTGTGCTTGCTAATATAACATGTTTATCGGATCCCCTTTTAATCTTATACTAATGGATTTTGGAGCAAATAAAATTCTAATTCTTAAAAATTTTAATCTTTTATATTCTATGTTGTGTTTATAATCTACGTATTGATTTCTAAGATTCAACTACACACGATATGGTAAATAAGGTACTAGCATGCCAAATGAAACCGGGAATTCCATTCCAGGAAACTAGCGAAGAGCCAGCTAAGTCCCTCATTGACAAAGATTTAAAAGCTACGATGTGGCTATCCCAAACACCCTCGTAACGTTCTAATGCAATACTTTTTAGAAGCTTGCGTTGTACCTTGTTATTAGTACTGGATTTGTGGGAAAATTTAAGTCGCATAGTAATAAAGAAACTCGTAAAATCTGGAATTGCGTAGTCTGTTTCTAGGTCAAAGATTTGATTAGTCTACAGAGTCATTTAAGCAAGCATTACGCGCGTCACTGAACAAAGACTAGATGCAGCTGTACAATTTTAAATTATTCGGGACTCTCTAATGTATAAAAACGCTGCAGTTACAGCAAGCACCACTATAGATCACAATGGAATTTAAATCTCTCTAAGGTAAGAGGTTGTCATAATCATTAATCCTCGGGAGGGGTTATCGGATTTCTTCAATTTCGTGTCGACGAGTTGTCCATGAGAATGGTTGTTCTCGGGATAAAACTAAAAATAAAAGTTGCCTATTCCTAAAATTATTTGACTTTTAGGGGGTGGGAGTACACCTAGATACAAACTTAAAAGGCGATTATGCTCTTAATGATTTAAAGTCAATCAAGTTAAGTCTAATTTCTTTTAATCTCTAGGCAGTCTTAAGAGAATAAGATATCTCTTGAGTATTGACGCTCCTATAAGCTCGTTGTCTCTTCCAAATACAGTCTAACCTCACCAAAACTCTTTGTAATTTCCATTTATGATCACATTTGAAGTTCGACGCGTGACTTGGTACTCCGCGCCTACGTGAAAATAGCATACCTACAGACTTGGCGAGCATCAACCCTCTATACGATTAGAAATGCATTTTCATAGTGAAAGTCTATACTCAAATTTCGACTTTTTATATTAAGTCGTGAATTTAGTGACAAACCATGTTCAAGTAGAGTTGTAAGTTCGGGCCTTCGTTGTACCAAAACCCCGCGTAGTAAGAGTGACGGTAATTATGAAACTAGGCATTGAAGTCCCACGCGCGACACTTCTCCCTTCTATTTCGTGAAACTTTGTCGGCCATCACAAATAGTTTTATGCTGTTGTAGAGGTAAATTCGAGTCTTTAATTTATGCCGTCATCGAGGTTGTGTTACTTGTATGACAAATATACCTTTGAAACAAGGTCATTTTCCTGAAAATTAGGATTTAACTTGGAATAAAGCTTTTTCATCTCTAATTGCAAGAATTGTACTTAAATTTAACTCATTATACAATCTTCTGTTGCCCTAATTTGGAATAAATTCATAAGCTGTGAAAGTAGTTTAGTTGTCTTATCCGTATAACTTGAGGCGGAGTGTAAATGTACCTCTCGATATAATATCGAGAGGTACATTTAATTTTAAAGGTTCCAAGAGTAGATATGAATCAATTGTATAAAGATTCAAATTCAGTAATCTTAAAGAGGTATATTGTGGAAACCAATTCAACTTTTCACTTAAAGGATATTGCTTCATAATAGGGGGGGGGGCAGGAAAATTGGATATATCACGGTTGACACGTCTGTTGACGCCTAGCTTTGCGGCATATGCCGCTTTGTCAACGAATGTGTCGAAGATTAAATTTCACTTGTTCTTGGAGAATGCAAAACCAACAACCCGTGTTGGGGTCGAGTGCTAACGTTAATTTAAAACTGAAAAACATCAGCAACGAATGGTTGTAATAGGTAATAAAGGACTGCAACACACACAAATCCTGAAAGTTCCTTTTGTATACTTTTTACTTTAACTTCCACACTACGTCGCTTGATTTCTTTGAACTCTTTAGAGTTACAGGTATAATTTATTAAAGTCTTTAATTTTTACCAGTTTCTCGGTCACTGTTGTAACCGATAGAATTTTATTAAAAATGAAATGTTTCACTTTAAACACATTCATTGATTGAAATTACAGCCACAGAGAAGGGCGGACATGCAAAGGGCTACAATTCTCGCATCGAACAAATTAAAGCTTAACGAAGCAACTTTTAATTAAAAATGGCATTTTAAAACATATTTTCACTAAGAAATGTAATGTTCTGGAATCTTAAAGCAATATAGGATAAACCAGTGGTCTTCAATCTTTTTTCAACTCATGGAACTTTTAGAACTTGAAGGGGTGCTTTCGTGGAACCCCATTCTGTAGATATACTTCGAAGAGTATACATATCTCAAAATAACATTTAAAGTAGATGTTATAGGCACTTTATGAAAAGGCGATTAGCAAAAGTATTGAATTGATTATTAAAAAATTCTAATACATTTTAATATAATTTGCTTACTAATATTTTGATTCAAGTGTCACCTACCAATGCATTAAATTTAGTAACTAAGATATATGCTAGTATATTTTACACAAATTGTGTGTCCAGGTCTATTGAGATTAAATGCAATCGCGTTACTTATTCGGAGTTTAATTTATTTTTATACTTTCATTTGTAGCCACTTACTTTGAGAAATATATTTCCCCTAAACGATATGTTCTGAATAGCATTAGTTTATAATTGTGCGAGAAATGCCTTGTATTTTGCATGAATTTGCAACCTAAAATTTAGAAACTGTTCTTGCTTAAACTTGGATTTCAACATAAACTCTATTAATATGTTCCCTTTCCTTCATAATAGGTGTTGCTTTTTACAAATGTGAAGTGCATTTTGCATTAAAAAGCTACTTAGTTTCACAAGACATTGTGCTAGCTAACGAGTATTAAATTATCTCGTGGAACCCGAGATAGTATACAATAGAATATTCACACAATCTAGTAGGAAGTCTATATATAAAGATGAAACGTTTTAATATTCATTTATTATGTTATAATAAAAGTTTAAAGTGTTGCAAAATAAAATTATATATAAACACTTTCAGTTTTACTGAATAGGAGAGATGAGCTTTAGATACTTGTAACTATATAAACTTCATAGAGAAAGTAAATCCATTTTACATATTTCTTTTCGGTTTAATCCGTATTTATTTCTTTTCGGTTTTTTATTGCGACTCGTGGAACCCCTGGGTATGCCTTGTAGAACTCCAGGTTTTCGTGGAACACAGTTTGAAAATCCCTGGGATAAACTAATATTTCGTCAATTTTTCATTAGTTTAAAAAAAGCGTAAATATCTAAAATATATAAGAAAGTATAAGCATTAAAAAAAGTACATTGGCTCATGGTACATTGGCGTGAATCTTTCTGATGAATAATAAAATTAGTTTCGGTTCTGAGTTCACATGGTGGATTGGAACGCGCCCTTCTTTCTATCCGCTTTTTGTGACTTGCCCTTGGATTCAGTGTCAAGGACAAGGGCGATTGCTTAATATTTAGGACTGCAGGGACAATTGAATCTGATGGATGTAGTGCGCCCAACGCCGTCAGTTTTTATGACTTTAAACTATTTTGTTAATTTTGAATTTTTTTCTATCTTGTACAATAGTGTAGTTTTCAGTTTTTCGAAACAAGTATTTTGTATTTTCTGTATGACACTTTTTTTTTTATTTGCTGGGATCTAAGATGCATCTGAGATGCCGCGCGTCTAGCCATTGACTGTATTTTATTCAATCCTTGTAGCTCAGCGTTTCTCAAATTGTGGGGCGGAGTGATAACTCTACAAGGGGGGTGCGAGCATATTGAAAACAAGATTATTTTTAAAAATTTATTAATTTACTGAACATATAAACAAACAAAATACATTCTGACATAATAAACAAATTTCAAATTTACACTGATATAATACACTTTAAATGTATCAGTACTGCACAATGTATTTATAATTAATTTAAATATAGTAAGTTAAGAACAAGTTTAATAATGACCAGTGACTCCATGAGGTCGTCGTATATACAATTATATACAAAAATTAACACTCATCTTGATAATTAGTACGCTTTATAATTAATAACTTTTTTTAAATGCCTATTAAAAGTTTCCCAATTCACTCCCCAATGCCATCGTTTTCCATGTACGGCGTATGCGATGTATGACGGGGGGGGGGGAAGAAAAGGAATAAATAAGCAAATCTTCTGAAACACAAGTAAATTCTTTGCAAACACTGTCAAGGTCTTTTATTGCATTCCAAAGCCTTCTGAATAATTTTATGGATGTCAGTGCACAGAAAAGATCGTATTTTGGAAAGCCGTATATAAACGTCCATGGGTATTAATGCTTTGGCTGAGAAAGACGTTTATATACGCCGGTGGTACTTAAGAGGAAAAGGTAGTATTGTAGCCTTAGCGTAAAAAAAGTATAGTATTATTGAATTCAATACATTGTTATTGTATGGAGGGGGGCGTGAGGAAAATTATGATTGAATATTGGATCGCAAGTATTGAAAGTTTGAGAAGCACTGTTGTAGCTGGAATAAGCTCCCAAAATACCTATATAGGAATCAAATCAGCCTCGCGCACATATCTAATAAAACTAGGTCACGAACTTTTCAAAAGGACCTGCGGAGACTGTTTGAGTGTAACATTCACATGACTCGTTCATTTTGACTCGGGATTGAAAAAATATTTGATATACCCCATTCAAGACAAACATTATCAGAAACCTGGAAGAGAAGGTACTGTTCCCTTTTGTGAAGACATTAAAAAAATTATTAAAATTTTATAATGTATTGTAGGAAAAATCCCTGCGCCTTGAACATTGTAAGATGAATTATGAAGATTGCTATAAAGCATCTTAAAATGTAAACTGTGGTGGCACAAGTGATAACTAACCATAAACTTTTTGATGTTTTATCGTTTAAATATTTCAGTTTACGATTATATTCTAAATATTATTTCATGCGAAATATATTATGTCAAATCTCACCAATAAAATGATTAAATCATCTTCAAAAGGTATGAGGGGATACATCTGAGAGATGCCACGCGTCTATGGATGGAACTTTTTGTAGCGAGGGTAGCGGAAGGTAAATTATAAAACGGACACATTAATGTACATTATATTTTTCTGATTATTCAAACTATACGGTCTTGCATTCTTTAGATAAGTACGAGATTTTTCTCTCGCATCGTTTATCCACGATCACCCTATCGATCCCTTTTCTATTTTAGCAACTCTATTATATAGTGTTTCTATCTTCAACTTTGTTTAGATCAAAAAATAATTATTTACGTGATGATTTTTTAAAGAAAATTAACGAAGTTTTAGGGCACCTTGGTCATGTTACATACGCTTAGTTTTTCAATAATAAATTCGATCAATCGAATCGAATAAAATAACACATCGATGATTTTGCGAATAATCTTGTCTACCTTTACGATTTATTGTGGTTCTGCTGATGAATAATAAAACATGAGGTCTATTGGTTATTTACGAATACATCTTCACATCGAATGCACTATTACTGTTGAATAAAAAACGTTAAATTAAAAAAAAACATTGGACGCTTCCTTTTATATTAAACGGTAAACACTCTGACATTTACTACCTATTTTGGAAAGGGGAATGCTGATAACACACAGCCATCACTTTACTTTCCAAACTTTCGCATTTTTGACAGTGATGAGGACAGCATCTAAACTAGCACTCTAGTGGAGAGTGAAGTGACTGCAAAGAAGATATATTTGTTACTTGTCGTTCACCATTACCCTTATATCACTTTAGTAAGTTAGTAATAATATTAACGTTGCATTGTTCAGCTACTCGAAGGCCTTTGGAGACGGACCTCGTAATTTTGAACCATAGTTAAGTAACCAGGCCGATACCTGAGCTGGCACCTCCCTCTCCTAACTTCTACACCCCACCAACGGTAGGACGTTTCAGTCTCGACATATTTAACGTGCATCGGCCGTCTCTGCACGGCGGGACTTCAGCGGTACTAGGCTCGCACTCATGACACACGTCTTGAGTCCGTTACCTTGACCACTAGGCCACCCAGGCCACTCGTGTTACTTTAAAAGGTGACCATAACAAAATATGCTTGCATCAATAAATGATCATGGAATCCTTTAAGAGAGCACATTAATTTCATGACAAAACTATTTTAAAAGTTTTAAAGGTCAAGCTTTTTTTTATCAATATTTTTAAGATAAAGACACAAGAGAGACAGCAAGAGAGACTTTTATTAAAGCTACTGTCTCAAGCAACTCGAGGGCTGTTGGTGATGGACTTCGTAATTTGGATCCTCGTTCAAGTGACGAGAACGACACCTAAGCAGGCACTTCTCCAAACTATCATAACATGCCAACAAATGAACTTTTATGTCTACAGATTTAACGCGTGTCAATCCCCTCTACTCGGTGGATCTTCAGTTGCACCAGGACTCGAGCCCGTGACACGACACCAGCTCAGGTGTCGTCCGCATCACTTGACCATGGTTCAAAATTACGCGAACCGTCCCCAAAAGCCCTCGTGTAGCTGAACAGTGGGACGTTAATATTCACTCACTCTCCACACAAAAACTGTAACTGTAAATCAAATGAAATCGATAGAAGAATTTCTAATTTGCATTTTATTCAGTGACATTGGAATAAGATGACATCTTATCGGTTAGTTCAAGATGAATAGTTCTTTATGAGACACAAAATCAATTTTCTTGCAATTTTAAATAATTTAATTCAGTTTTTACTGTTTAAGTAACTTTCTTCTCTCGAATCTTCATTTTTCAAATTCGCTTTTAAAATTTAGAAAACATGTCAAGTAAGTGTGTTTTAAAACTAATTTATTATCTGCACATTATATTGTGTATATGTAAAATGCGGTACTTCAAAGCGAGATAACTACGAAACATTATTAGTGGTATAATTGTGTATCAAGGGGACACAATACGATTCAAATGACAAAAATCGGCCAAAAAATCGAATTTAATGTTTTTAGCTTAAATCATTCTTTATATACCGTTCTATAACCTGACAAAATTTGAAAGCTCTAAACTTAAAAAACACAGAATTATGATAACTGTTACGTTCGTTTTTTATTCACATCCCTTTGGCAAATCAAAACTTTAAACTTATCTCGGAAAGATAAAATAACTAGTTTGTCTTCATTTAAAATGCTAAGGCTTTTTTTTCTATTGTGGCTAATGCTTTGAATTTTTTTTAACCTATTTTAATAGTACATGTAATAAAAGTTGGTATGCATTTTTGAATCAAAGCAATACTTATTTTTTAAAAGATAATTGAACTCAGAATTTGTACATTTTTTAAGGAATTTTCAATAAACATTCATAAGAAGTATTGTACTAATACCAATTATGTTATCGTAAAACCCATACCAACTCTTGTTATACATAGTTTGAGGTACTTGCAAATCAAATTTCAAGCGTGTATGTAAATTTTTGTAGGAGGAGTAGCATTTTAAAATTACTTCAAAAATTTCAAGTTTTTTTCATAAAAAAACTGTATGGCTAGCTTTTTAAAATTTTGAGCACAAAATCTGTTTTACATAGTATACACACATAGGAGGCAATCAAAAAAATTTTGAAAATTCTTAAATTAAAAATTTTTGCGTAAATCGTACCATGTCCCCTTAAAATATTGTATATAATTATATATTATCATAATATTAAATTATGTATGATAGGGGGAAAAAAGTTGAAACCTTTACAGAGAAATTTCCCTACTTATGTAAAGAATTTTTCTTAAATATTTACAGTCACTCAAAAAGGTATTGGGATAATTGGCATGTTTAACTGAAAAGCCATTTATAAAAATATTTATAACATTAAAACAAAACATATTAAGAAATATTTTAACATTTGGTGTACAGTATATAAGGAAAACTTTATTAGTATTATAGAGTTATTTGATCTAGCTTTTCAAATATAATTGAATTGCACACTGGAGTCAAGAAAGTATTGACATTTTTTAAATGAGAAATTTAACAAATATACAGAGCATCAATAGAATTTAATTTCCCGCAACTTTTTTAGACTAGAAATTTAAATATAAACTTTTTAACAGATAAGATCATTTATAGAAAAATAGCGAGAAACAAATGTATCGATTGGTGTGCGAAATCTCGTAATAAGTCATTGGAAAGAGAGGAAATCAGTTCGCTGTACAGGAAAAATCTTGAAATTGAGTAAATCTACTGTTTTTAACATCGACAGGTTCAAGAAAACAAGTAGTGTTGAAAACAGGCAAAGATCATGGCGTCGAAGGATATTTGATGAACGTGAAGAGAGGTGGTTAGGGAGACAAGTACACATTAATCCAAGAACTAGTGCATTAAAAATGACTTTGCAATGTAAAAACGGGTTTGGAAAATCAGTAAATCCTGAAACTGATGGATGTTTTAAGAAAACATAAGTATCATGGCAGAGTACCTCAAAGAAAGCCCTACATCAGCAAAGCAAATAGACAAGCTAGGTTAGCATTTGCTAGAATGTTTGTAAGGCAGCCAACAGAATATAGACAAAATGTAATTTTTGTTGATGAAAGCAAATATAACATTTTCGGATCGAATAGCAAGCAAAAGGTTTGGCGGAAATCAAATACAGCAATGCATGTCAAAAAAATTACGGCTTACTTTCAAATATGGAGGGGGTAACCAAATTTTCTGGGGCTTATGCAAGCTCTGGTGTTGGGAACTTACATTTTATTGATAGTATAATGAATAAATATGTCTATCTTGACATTTTCAAGCTAAATTTAAAGCAAAGTGAGAGCAAGCTGAGAATCTCGGGACATTTTTAAAACTGTACCAAGGTAACTACCCGAAACATACTGCAGTTATTTTCACGTTATGGGTCCTCTACCAATGTCTTAAGGTTATTAAGACTCCTGCACAAAGTCGATACCTTAATCCCATTGCACATACAGTCGCTCCAAGCCAAACTCGGACATCAAAGAAAATCTACTAATTAAGTAAAAAAAAATTTAATAAAAATTAGCAAAATAATTAAATGCATTTTCAATAATATATTTATTACAGTATTAAAAACAGATAACAAAACATATAAATTATTACATTGTAACCAGAAATTATGGTAAAAACAAAACAAAACAAAAAACAAAACAAAAATTAACGCACAATCCAAACTCGGACGACTAAGATTTTTAAAACTAGTTAATATTTCAAATGAATTAATATTTTGTATGTAGTCTTTTGTTTTTTATAACCATTTTAATTCGTTTAGGCATAGATTGCACCAATTTTTCACAAAAATTAGGCTGAATATTGTCCCATTCTTGCAATAATACTCTTTTCAACTCTGTTTTACTTGAAACAGCGTGTTCCCGGACTTTTTTGTTAAGATGATCCCACAAATTCTCGATGGGATTTATGTCTGGGCTTTGGGGTGGTGTTTCCATGACGCGAGGACAATTATATAGGAGCCAGGAACGCACTCTATAAGCTTTATGCTTGGGATCATTATCCTGATAAAATCTCCAATTATTGCCAAGCGAAAGTTTTTGCACACATAGTACAAATTTGTTTTTAAAATGTCAAGGTATGCATTCTGATCCATTCTCCCTTCATTGAAATGCAAAGTTCCTGATCCAGAAGCTGAAAATGATCCCCAGACCATTACTGATCCGCCACCATGCTTCACAGTTGGTTTCAAGAGTTTTTTCTACGGTAATTCCTCATTCGATTTTATCCAAACATATGGCTTGCCATGTTATACAAATATATTGAATTTGCTCTCGTCAGTGAATAATACTTGTTTCCAGTAAGAAAAATCCTTGTTTTCATGCTCCTTTGCGAATTCATGTCTTACTTTTTGATTTCACTTATGAAAGGCTTTTGTCTGGCTTTTCTTCCAGTGAGATTTTTCTTATGAGCACATTTCTAAATGTTGGTGGACTAACTTTTTCCCTAATTCATTTTCAGCAATAATAGCTAGCTTTGGAGCGCTAAGGAAGGGATTTACTTTCACTTTTCTCACTAAATATCGCTCATCTGCTTAATTGAAAATCTGGTTATGGGCTTTTTTTAGGCTTATTTCCCACCTGATTATCGGTTTTGTAGCTTTTTATGTCAAACTGTGGAATGACTTCTTTGACAATCTCCGATATTTCTCGCACAGACTTTCCATCTTCAGTGTGCTTAATAATCATTTTTCTTAACTTTATGCTCGTTTTGGCCCTTTGCCTTGACATTTTCATAAGTTAAAGTTTTTTTCTGCAATAAATGAAAAAAAAATCAATAGAGAATTCCGCTGTACAATTACAATGTTTTTCAAGAAGTTGTCTACA
>BMAO01017314.1:0-35232 GCA_019973975.1 Trichonephila clavata
TAAGTTCATAAAAAAATGTATGACATTTCTTTTAAATAAACAGTATTCCGATATTTGCAGAAGTCTAACTTTTTTTTTGCACATTTCTTTTTCTTTTTATTTTTGAAGCTATATCATTTTTATACCCGGCGTATAACGCGCACCCGTAAATTTCAATCTTATTTTGTGAGTTAAAAGTGCGCGTTATACGTCGGATCTTATGTGATATACATACTCCTTTCTCTTCCTCTAATTCTGGTTAGATTTTTTGTCATGCTTCGTGCTGCCATCTACCATTTAATTTTCGTACTAATATAAATTGTAAATGATTGGAAAAAGTGTACATTTGAAACTGTGCATTTTGAAAAATAAAGTTAGTAAACAATTTGTAAAAAAATCTTTCTACGTTTTCAAATAACTCTATTGTTTTATAAATAATCATATTTGGCTGACTAACCCATTTATATTTCTGATAGTTTATCATATCTAAAATGATACTGATGAAATATGTAACTCACATACGAAATAGAGTATCTCATCCCTTTTTGCTTCCTATTTCTCATCCACTGAAGAAGGAAGACAATTTATATTAGACATTTTTTTAAACAATGAAAATTTTAAGTAAATATTTACAGGAAGTGTCAGATAGAACATAATAATTTAATAACTTGTTCATAAAAAAGTATAGTCATATATCATTAGTCGCATTTCCATCCTAAAAGCTATTTGTAATATTCTATTTTACTCGGCTTTATATTAACTAAAAGTTATTTTTATTGAATTTTTAGATAATAAGATCCAAAATGGAAACAAATTGTCAAACAGAAAAACATTCAGATAGAAATTTCATGTTTTATTCAAGTTAAGAAAATAATTATTAATATGTTAATAATTTATATTTTCATTAATGCATTTTTTAATGTGTACAATATGCTTCATAATTTAAATTCAAATTGTACAGATCAAACTTTATAACTTGAAACGAAAAATTTCATATTTTGTTCATTGTTCTGATACTTAAAGGACACAGTATGATAAAGAGTAAATGTGTAATAACAAGCGGAACTTGAAAAAAAAAAAAAAAAAAAAAAAATTGGGATATTTTCTTATCTTAAAAATATTTTGATTATTAATTTTTCTTTTAAGCATTATGTGAAATCAAGCTCAAAAAAAGTTTGCTGCAATTGACTATATATCCAAAAATTTAACAATAATATTGCTTCTTTCAACAATGCGCTATACTGTTTATTTATACACTTGCTGGAGTATAACCGTTTTTAATTTAGATAAATTTTAAAAATCCTCTCGCCATATATATAAAGGTGCTGGTGCACTGTAAGGTATGTCGAAGTTCAATGTCTTCCCGGTGGCATGGTGTGGTATTGTGGAGAGGGGGTGCCAGCTCAAATGAAGTCCTCGTCTCTTGACTGACGTTTGAAATTATAAGATCTGTCACCAATAGGCCTGGTGTTGCCTTAGAGTTCGACATTAATAAATTCTCAATCTCATTCGAACCAGGCGCCGGAAAACATTCCTAAAAATTAAGAATATTTTTTTTTATTGATAGCTCACTTTTTAATAATATTCTGAAAAATTTTCAGGGAATTTTTAAAAGAACACGTCTTTTGAGGCAAGTCATTCGAAAAAAAAAAAAAATCGCAATTCTGCTACAAGGAACGAACATTCACATTTCCCAACTGGACCATGGCATCGCGTGACGAAATATACGCCAAAAATTACGAAATTTTTATGATCACTCGAAACGGAAAAGTACCAAAATTTACATAAATTGAACAAACATAATCATTAATTCCTAGTCTTTTTAAAAAGATGAAATCTTTATTTTTTTTTATTACTCCATAGAAATTCCATTTCGTTTGGATGGATGGGTTCCTGTATATTACGACTTAAAAATAAAGAAATTGGGAATCGACGTTTCAGTGCCACTTTTAAAACAATCACCAAAAATTGGTTAATTTGTTTACATGCTCCACTCAAAGTTAATCCTTCTTTTGAAAACTTGGTACTCTCAGATATTGTGAGAATCGTAATTTTACTGAGTTTCGTGCTAGTTCGCTTGTGAGCTAGACAGAAAAATACATCCAATACGAACTTACGTATTAGCGTCACCGTAACAAAATTTACTCCACATGAGTTGCGCCATGGTATTAAAACAAAAAGATTCTGCGGCAACGTTAATACGTTAGTACCTTTAAATGTACTCTATAACAATAACAAACGAGTCATGATGAAGGATACAAAGTGCAGCTTCATGAGGTCCAAGACCGTGAGACAGCAAAGGTTGAAGTCTGACTTTGCCTCATGCCTGCATGCATTTAGCTGAGCATATTGGAATGGCTTTCACGCCTTTGGGTGACCCTACCAGAATACTCTCCCGACGTACTTCACCCATTCCGCCCAGGAAAACTCTCCCACCACGATGAGGCAGCAGTGCAGGACTTTGGGAGAGTATTCAGTATATTGAAGTTTTGCTTTGCTGAGAGTGTCAACACACATATTTGGATATTGAGTGATAGCCGAAGCTTTATTCAGCATCTCTCTGAATGATGGAGGCATGGTGACAGAACGACAACGAGTATTATCCAGCTATTAAATAGCTTGAATGTTAATGTTAGGATCTTTTTTCAGTGGATACCATCGCACGTGAATGTGTACGGGAATGAGATTGCAGATGGTTTGGCCCGTGAGGGTAGCCATAAAGATTCTACACATGGTGGCTGCCTTACTTTTTCAGAAATTGCTACCCGGGTCAAACAAGATATCAGTTCCTCTAGGAGGCAGGCTCCCGTACATGAATGGTACGAAGGAAATCGCCCTGGTGCTGCTTTGCTTGGGACAGGCAGTAGGCGAGATGAAATTACTTTTGCTAGGCTTCGCAATGGACATACTCGAGCTCAACGGCATGTGGATGGTCTTAAAGTTTACCTTCCTTGTCCAAAATGCAATGTGAACCAAACCACTCCTGCCCACATATTGGCTTGTATTGGTTGCCATAAGAGCCAGCTGCTCTCCAGTCCAGCTACAGTTAGTTCTTCATTGTTTAAAAACGCACGGGTTCATGGACTTGATCTAGATCATAGGTTCTCAACGTGGGGGATAACGCCCCCTTGTGGGCGTTTGAGGCTTTCAGGGGGGCGTTGAGAGGGCACGGAGGGGCTTGGGCAGATTAACCAAAAAAGACTAAAAAAAAAAAAAAAAAACAAGCTGATTATGTACTAACAAAAGTAAACTTTAATACTGTTTACTTATGTTGATTGTATGTATTTAAATCATTGCTATATCACATGTACGAAAATTCACATATTTCGGTAGTACGGAAGTGGATGAAAAACTTAAAAAAGATTACATTACATTCAGACATACATTAAATTGAATGATATAGTGCATTTTAATTTCTGTAGTGCACGGGTTGTATTTGTCTGTGAGCAGTAGGAAACATTTTCATCCACTGCATTTCATTACGTATATTATCCAAGAAACATAATTAAATAAGTTAACCAGGAATTAACGTGATTCTTTAAAGGCAGAAACTGTCAATTTATACATTATTTTGAAAGCAATAGTTTATTATGAATTACTTGGTATACTCAAAACACCTGCCCGTCTATATAACAGGTAATCTAAAAATCTTTTATTCCACTCTTTTAAATGAAGAAGAAATTCAATAGCGTTTCAATTCCAATAATATCCTATCTATGACTAAAATACATAATATTATATATTTAAATATATTTGTGGCAATAGATATTTCAGATTCGCAAGTAAAAAAACTGGAACTTCCGAAAAAAAATGAAATTAAAAAAATATATTCTTTTAGTAATACGATATTTTTTAAAACTTAACTCTTGTTTTCACCATGTATTATATACACTCTTATTTCTCTAGAGTGGGAGGGGGCGGTATAAAAATATTCACTAGAAAAGGGGGCGGTATCGAAATATTCACTAGAAAAGGGGGCGATATCGAAATATTTGTTAGAAAAGGGGGTGCCAGTTCAAAAAAGGTTGAGAACCTATGATCTAGATGTTTCTGTCGGTCAAGTGGGATAAGAAACAACAGCAACAAATGTACCATATTGACTTTTTAAAAATTATATGAAACAGATAAAATAGAAATTCGACTGTAAACAGTTTCGAGTTCAATCCTAGTTTAGTCCACACCTTTAGCTGCGGAGGAGGGAAAACATGCCAAATTGCATCGCTTGAACTTCTATCTATCTATCTACAGTATTTCGCCAATTTGGTGGAAAATAAGTAATTACATTAAAAATAAAATTTATACATACAAAGGTTTTTTTAAAAATTTCTAATGGGCTGCGGATTGGTGTTTTATCATTGCAGACCGAGTACATTCACGGAAGCTGGTACCTCTTTTTAGTGCGGCACCCTATAGGCGGATACCAATCGTCGCAGGTAAATTTGGCACCCAATTTTCTCCCAACAGGGAGGTACCTGAGCTCTAACGATGTGAACCTGTACTAGGAGGAAATTTTTCCGAGAGCACGCAAGCCAAACAAACACTCTAGAGATCTTTTGCATGCCGCCGTATAATCATACGATATGGCCACTGTCGATTTTCTGCATCATGAAAATCCACCGACTTGGGCCGGTGTCGAACCCGCAACCTTAATTGCATAATGCCAGCGATAAACCAACAACTCCACCCATCCTACTACGAAGTAATATATGTCAGAAAATCTGGTACTTTCGTATTATCGCAACCTATTGGCGACAGAATATGAAATGAAGCACATGATTAACAATTCAGCGCATACGAAATTGGGGTTGCCAACTTGGCGAGTTATCTTGTATGTTGGCATTGTCGCGATAGTATGTAAGTACCCATTTCTATTTTAAAATAAATAAAAAAAATTCTTCAAATTTTTTAATATTACTGATAAGATTTTTTAAAATATTTTATTCCTACTAGGCAGTTACAAGCTGATTCAAACAAGTGCATCTTAGAGTACTTTTGACTGTAGACAGTTTTTTTCAAGACAGAGAAGAATTTGACACAGTTATTTTAATTCAAGAAAAATAAATTTATTGAAAAGAAAGATTTTATTTGAAATGGATTTAAATTACCGCACCATTAAACCGAAATAAAAAATGACTGGTTGTGAGACTGTAATTTAGTGGAGATGAAGTCTCTTGGGTTAAAGTGTAGTATGGGGGGGGGGGACTTGGCGATGTCAATTTCTTTTGGCGACCAAAATTGATCGCCAAGCTACTTCACTTAGCGATAGGTGTCCGGAAGCCAAAATGAATTCGTTATCTCACCATGATTTCTTTTAGAAATCTCCAAATCAAAAGAAAATTCGCCAAATCCAAAGCCCCCCCCCCCATAATACACTTGAGCCAAAATTTTTTGAGAGAAATTTTCCAGGAATATCAGGAACTTCTTAGACTTTTTTGTTGTTCTAAAGAGTACACAATGAGTTCATAAGTTGAAAATAAAGCGTAATAAATTAAGTTGCATGTATATCGCTTCTGTTTATGTCTTTTTTTAAAAAAAAATCGCTGTTGCGTTGCTAAACATCATTGAATTGGATAAACATCATGGTGAGTATATCTACTTTGGAGGTATTGGTTATAGATATAGGTACTACAGCAATACATAGTAGAAACATATATTTATACTCCATTTCTTCTGGGCACCTTAGGAAAATTATGGACCAACAATTCAAAGTATTCAAAATAAATAAAACAAATATTAATTGATAGCATATTTGTTTAATGGTTGTTTAAGCCAATTTAACTGATATGCAAACACTACAAAAAGCAAACACCTAAAAAAGACCTAACATTAAAATTATAAATGAAACTCGTGCGTTTTAATGAATACAGAAAAAAACCTATTAAGTAAGAGAAAAACAAAAAGTAGTTGCCAGATACATATTTTGAAAATTGTATTATACACATTAAAATTTTTGCAAAATGTGTGTCTTGGATATATCATTATGCTAATTAAAATAGTGCTATTTTTAAATATGTAGACGATAGTTAATTCTTTTATTTAAAATATCTAAAGTGCAAATGACCGTTGAATCCTTTACGTACAAATTTTGCATGGGATTATAAATTAAAATGCATTGTTCAAAAGCAGTAATTTACCTTTTTGAATTTATGAGATAAATTTTTAATCACGAAAAAATTGATTTCTTTTTTCTGTTAAGAATTTCGGAAGTTTTTAATAAATGAATTTTGCTCACGAGTGTGTATGCCATGCCATGAAATATTTATTTATTTATTACTATATCATATTTTGGCAACAAGGGGAAACTGGATTCAATATTTATAAGACGAATGATGTGAAATTTTCAGTATCCTTGTTGACATTTAAAATTATTTGGTTATTTAGCACATTTTATACATCAGTACATAAAAAAATCTCAATAGCCGTGAATTTAAACACAATAAAAGCTTATAGATAGAAATATTTCAATTATTACCAGAAGGAGCTTCATCATTTAATGGCATAAGAAGTAATGAATGTTTAATTATTGTATGATATTTTAATTTTTTTAAGCATATAAATTTGGTGTTTTTTTGTAGCATGCAAGTTTATGAAATTATATATTCTTTATTTACTATTACTAAGTGTAACTTATTTAAGAAACACGTGGACAATATCACGTATGCATAGATCAGGAGTTCTTTGTATAAAGATTCTTTCAGTAATTGTACTTTTTGGGGCTAAATTATATAATTGCTAATTGACTTTTAACATATCGCATAACTTTTAATTACAACATTTTAACTATTTAGTTGAAAAAAATATTTATTGAGACTAAAAGGGGAAAAATCATTGTACCACTTGAAATGAGAATTTATATACATATATGCACTGGAATGCCAAACTAAAGCAACAGGTGTTTTTTTTTAGGTCATAACTCTATGAGAAATCATCTGAGAGGGATGAAGTTAAGAAATGAGGGACTGAATTTTGTATTTAAACGATAACAAAAGCATAGTTGCTTAAAAATGAATACAATGCGTTTGAGTATGGAATAAAAAAAAAGAGGCTTTATTAAATTCATACTATTGTTACACATGATCGACTATCCAAGAGGAAGAACAACAAGCAGATGTTCCTTAGAATGGGATATGTTGCCCTTACTGTAATGATTGCTTCGCACCATCTCTCAGCACCAGATTGTCCGACAGTTCTTGAGGTAAGTGTGCCCATTCCACAATCAGCATTTCTTTCAGTTGTTGGGTGTTCCCTGAAAGATGTAACCATGCCACAAGGGTTCTCACCAAACGATATTTTCACTTTCTAGTCACTGCTGAACATCAGAAGTCCGGTGTGGCCATGCATTGTCATCCATAAAAACAAAGGCTGGTCCAATAACGCACATGGGAAGAATCACCTCCTTACAGCAGTGATCTCTGTTTACAGAACCTCTGTTCGAAAACGTGGAGCTCAAATCCCCTGTTCAGCGTAATTCCTCCCTAGACGACAACTCCAGGGTCAACGTAATAGTCCCCTTCTGTGATGTTTTTGGGAATGAAACCGTTTTCCGACATCTCGCCAAATCAACTGTCGTTGAGAGTCACTTGTGGCACTGAAACGACTCTCATCCATAAAGAGGACATGACTCCATTGATGAGATATACAGTTTTTGTGCTCCTTACACCACTCTAAATGGTAGCACCGATGGCCAATTTTCAAAGGGATGCAGCGTTCAGGACGACAGGTGAATAAGCCATCTTTGTGAAGGCGTCTGACCCCACAGTAAATCGCGACACTTGTCTCCCTGTCGCTGTACGCAGTTGCAGAGAAATGGCCCTTGCTGATTGGTATCGGGCTCTTTTCACTTGTTGGTCAATATGTCGGTCATCCACTGCAATTGTTTTCCTAGGGCGGCCACTCCTCAAACCTTTCTAACAAATGGAACATCTTCTATGGAAGGCTTTCCAAGCACGCGAAGTAACCCTTTTGTTGATTCCGAGCTTCTCAGCTACACAGTCAAATTACTCCCCTCCTCCAGTTTTTCGGCCATTCTTCCACGTGTGAAGTCGTACAGGGGATTTCTTTTAGCAATATTTCACGAAAGAATTCATTTGCATTTGGAGAGAATGTCTTAAATTGGGCCTTCATTCTTTCTTTTATTGTAGTCTTGAGCTGCGAGTGTCGACCGCACGCGTTTTGCGTACACTCACTTTGGTGAACATTTGCATACGCATCACCTTTCTGCTGAATTGCGTGTCCATTGTACTGATCGCAATAACCCTTTTTCGGCAATTTCATTACTATCCACATAAAATTTACGTTGTTGCTTAAGTTTTGCACTCTAGTGCCAGGGGGGCATTAAGTTGATCGCGATCGACCGTTGGACCGCCAAGACATTTTGGGGTGACCGCCTTCACTTAAGATCTTAGACGTGTATACTAAAAGAAACACAGAGGTGGTTATCAAAATACTGGAAACACCCATGAATAAAAGTAATATTTTTGAATGCACTTTGTAAGCATTAAAGTACAATATAATAGCTACCAGATTCTTTTTATAAATTGAAATATATAGATTCTAGTAATATTCGTTAGCTTTATTGGAGTTCTGTAAGACTTAGATTTTTTTGAAAATCATAAAATGTTGGATCTCTCAGATTTCCGAAGTCCGTCTAGCTGGAGCAAGTGTGATAAAAACATCCCAATTTTTAGAGGTTTCTAGAGGTACGGTGTCTAAAGTCATGATTGCATACACACTGCAAGACAAGCTCGGCAAAGCAAAATAGTGGAAAGAGAAATATGTTAAATATTCTCTTTATCTGTCTTGAAACACAATTTTTTTCCTTCAAAAGGACGCAATTTTAAAAGAATAACTTTTGAAATCTAATGGACGAAGTAAAGTATCCTAATTTAAAAAAGCTACAATTCATTTAACAGCATTCTTTCGCTCTACCTACCTGTGTGAATCTACATTTTCAACGATGAATATAATTAAAACAACGTATCACATTCCCGTTTCACAGACGATCACTTAGAATCCATTGCAATATTAACAGTTAGTAATTATATACCAAGATATTCAAGATTGGTATGGATAGTACGCAGACTAAGTTTTCTAATGAGACTTTAACTACGAGAACTAACTTTAAATGAAAATGATTTATTTTTTTATGTATTTTGAATTGTTTCATAGTAAATGTATCATTTGATATTAAATTTGTGGGTATAATTATTTTGAGTTTTACTTAAAACGCAGTTTTAAAAGTGTAAGTTTTTTTATTGTAGTTATGTAAATAAGCACATATTTTGTATTTATTATTGTTATAATATAAATATTATTGAGCTTTTTTTTTTGCTTATCACACCTACGCCCCAGAGTGGACCGCAAAACCTTGAAAAAATAAGAAGTAGACCGTGTCATGTAAAAGTCTGCCCACCCCTGCTCTAGTGTATATTTACTCGAGTACTTCAAGATATGTTTTGTAATATAGAATTCAAGAGTATATTTATTTTAATTTTTAGAGTAACTTTATTTATAGAGCACAGAAAATGGCGAAAGATAAAGAGGAAAAAAAGGAGGACGAAGAAGATGGAGGAGGAATAAAGGGGATGTTTGGAGGAGTAAAGGAGAAGATGTCAGAAATGAAAGACAGTATGGAAGAAATGGTACAAGGAATGAAACTGAAATTTAAGAATATAGACATGAAAGGGAAATGTGCAAGAATGAAAGAGAGAGTACAACAGTTTATAAGACGTTTGTAAATTCTTTTATTATTTATTATCTAAGAATTTTATTTTTTTATATCACTAAGACAGAGGCTTATAGTCGACGACATTCTTTCGAATAACAATATTTTCGGTACTTACGTACTATCACAACCATGCCAATTTTCTAGATAGCTCCCTAAATTGCACCCCGATTTCGCACGTGTCATTGGCCCTGAATTGGCAACCATATGCTTCGTTTTATATTTTTTCGCTAACCGCCCACGTTCGTTCAACCATTCGTTGATACGGCAAGATCGAATACTAAAATGTGAATCAAGGATTTACTGAATTCATAAATAATAATAATAATAATAATAATTTTTTTAGTTGTAACAATATATTGAAATACTAAAATAATAACACCAAAAATAAAATTAACAAAAAAAAAATTACCGATATTTTCATTTATTGATTATTATTTTATTTATAATCACTTATTATTTTTCACATATATTTTTCGACTTATTCCCGTCAGCGTATTCCGTTTTTAGAATACGTGTAGCTTAATTACCGACTGGTTGGCGTGGTTGGTTTGTCGATGGCCTTCTGCACCCAAGGTTGCGAGTTCGACCCCGGCCCAAGTGATGGATTTTCGTGGTGCAGAAAATTGACAGCTGCCATGTCGTATGATTATACGTCATGTAAAAGATCTCTAGAGTGTCTGTTTGGCTTGGGTGCTCTCAGCAAAATTAAAATCCTGGTACAATTTCGCATCGTCAGAGCTTAGGTGCCTCCCTCTGTAGAGGAAACTGGGCTTCAAAATTATCTGCGGCGATTAGTATCCGCTTATACGGCGCTGCACTAAAGAGTGATTCCAGCTCTTGGGGATGTACTAGGTCTGCAAAGATAAAAATACCAATCCGCAGCCCATTGGATAAAAAAAAAAAAAGAATTCAATGTCGCCAATATGGTTGCGATCGTACGAAAGTACCTTTTCTTAAAGTACTTTTTTTTTTTAAAGTTCTAAGGTTATACGCGCGCGCGCGCGAAATATCTTTTAAAATAAATATTTAGAGCCGGATATATAGATTTCAGAAGAAAATCATTAAAAAAAGTTTTATTATTTCTCTTTTTGTACATTAAATTTTCAATAATTAGTTTATCAGCCAAAAAATTCTATTACTTTTTTAGCACGTTGATGTGAATCAGATAAAATTCGGAAATTTGTAAAGTATTTTTATGTCACATTTAACTTTAAAAACGTAGAACTTTCTTGGTGCTTTTTTTGTTGAGTTATTATTATTCTTAAAAACCATTCTGATTCATAAATGAAACTTGTCTCAAATAACTGCTACTTTTTTTCGTACTTCGTATAATTCAATCAACTCATTTCGTAAAATCAAAAGACGTCGCCAAATGTCGCGATTTGCAGCCAATAATGGAAATCGTTCCCGTGATGTTCGAACACAGTAATTATAACAATGACCTGCATTGGGCGACAATTTTTGAATTGGCATTTTTTTAATTTGGTGGGTTTGGTCGAAGATATAATATGCAAGTGTGTCCTTTTTTTGAATAGCTATGGACTGAAATAATATATTTTTTGAATTTTTATAATCACTGGTCTTTTTAATTACCCAATTAATGTTTAATTATTTTTTCAAATCTGTATTTCTCTCTCTCTCATTTAAAACTTTTACATCAACCATCAGCTTAATTGTTTAAACTTCATTCTTTATGCTAATTTAAGTTAATTTGAAAGCAAAAACATTTTTTCCTTAAAAAGGTTTAATTTATCCTTAAAAGATTGAAACTACAAAATGATAAGAATGTTCCGTTTTTTATAGACAATTTAAAACTTCGAAACTTATCGAAAAATCTTTTTTGTTTCCAGAAGTTCGAAAGTTTATTTTAGAATGTGTAAGATTCCAACTTCATTTTTTGTTCTTATCTTCTTTTTAAACAGATGTTCTTTTTGGAAACTTATAAAATTTTATTTAAAATAATTTAATATGAGATTGGATATTGATTTGTTTTACTTGCGATTGGTTTTAAAAGTTTTTTTTGGACTGTACTTTTGAATAGCAAAATAAAAATCTTACGGGTTGCGTTCATAACATTTTCTTGGTGATTTGTTTTTGGCGACAAAATATATATTCTTGACACCCTCAATATATCTTTCTAAGCTTATGCTTTAGCTTCATTTGTTTTTGCTTCAAAAGTTGAGATAATCATTTTTATATGTTGATGTTTGTTTGCTATTACTATGATTAAAACCGTAAACTTTTCCCCCCAAATAATTGGAGAAGTTTATTACTTTGTTTTTCATTCCAAAAGAAATTTCACCAAAGACAATCGTTGTACAGTTTTATAATTTATGAAGATGATTTGTGATATTTCAGGTATATGTAGAATTTAAATGTATTAAGAACAGTTTTTTTAAAGAAATAAATGCCAAATACTTGAATGATAATTTTAAATGAAACTTAATGAAGAATTACTTTTAAGACAAAAACTGTAAGTAATTTTAAGCATTTTTCCTTTATTCGGAAATAAAACAATTACTCTTATTACACTTATACATATTATTTGATGTATTTAAGAGATAGATGTGAAATTTTTCTTATTCAGTTCAAAAGAATAATAATTGAAAAGTGTGAATAATATCAATTAATAACTCAGAGTTTGTAAGTCATTATTTGCAACACACAAATTATACATTTATCAAAGATGAATTCATATCAATATACGCACTGCATTAATATTGAAAGAAAGATTCAATAATTAATTGTATAGATGTAAAATGAGCTCTTACCCAGTGGTTTAAGACATTTGCAATTCATGCAATGGATTATTCGTATTTTATTTGTAACAAATATCAAGTACAATTAAAAAAGTATAGTTTTAATTAAAAAAATGCTTAATAACTATATGTGATAAAAAAACTTTTCATGTTTCTTGACATCTAATATTACAAATTTTAATCTGGCACAGTATATGGATTTAACTTTGATTTTGATTCCGCAAAAATTAAGGAACAAGCACATTTTCATGAATTTTTGAAAAACTACAGAACTAATTCAAAAATGAAATTAGGTATAAAAATTCTTAAAAGTATAAATTATAAAAGGATATCTAAAAACTAACGGCATTCTCTCATGATCTTGATTTATGCTCATGACAGCATGATAGTCCAAAAATGGTTTAGCAAGATTGTATCGGTGGAAGGTTTAATACGGAATACGAGTATGATCATCCCTGTGACGTTTGATTCAATAAAGGTAGCGTGATTGAAATATAATAATTTAGTTTAATTAAGTCACAGCTATTATTTACATTAATATACAATTTTGTACTATGAGATGATTTTAGAGTTCCAAAACAGTTTTGTGAGGGAGGGATTTTTGGTGTCCGTTCACTGCGAAGGTTTCGCTGCAAACTCTCTTCTCTCACGGCCCTTTGCGGTCTCACCGCGGTTGACCGTTCTCGGCGTCCCCTTTCACTTCCCACATCCGGTGGTGGCGAAATGCTTCCCCTCGTGTCAAAGGTTGCAGGGGCTAATTAAGACACGTCCGTCGCAGTAAATTAGCGACTGCAGGTGTTTTTGCACGTGTGGTCATCAATTCTCGTAAAAACTGATCCGGCCGTGGGAGGCAAGTCCCAGATGTCTCAAAGGGGGACGCACATATGTCACATCCCTAACAACTCTCACAAGGAACTCATGCTGTTTCTGAGGCTGTGTATTGATCCAAGGACAAGAAATCCCCCTTCTGTACCAAAACAGTGTTTAGATCAGAAAGTATTCCTAGAAGGTGAGGGGTTGCTGTACTGTAATTGTTCTGCCTAGAGCATCCCAAGTATGTTTTATGGGATTCAAGTCTGAAGATTCACTTGGACACAACATCCTCTGAATATCTTCAACACTGGTGTAGTTAGTTCTGAGTGGGGCCTGTATCAAAATTTCTTCGGGGCCCTTTTTTAGGTATGTGAGTCCTGTTAGTGGGGCTGGAGTTACACATTTTGGAACCCCTGTAGCTTGAGGGCCTCATATCCTTAGTTGATACGGTGGTAGCTATGCCCTGATCTTCCGTCTGGTGGTAATCATGGATCAGACAAGTTATATTTGGACGAACGTTATCATGCATATAGAGGAAATGGGTGTTAACTAACCCTTTGAGTACTCACACAGTACTGTACCCTCACACAGTACTGTAAGATCTCTTTCTTACCCCTTCAGAGAAATCAAGGTGCCTTCCTTAAAGATATGTAGCCAGTTCTGTGTGCCTTTTCATCATCAGCCAGCCTGCCCTGATCATAACACCACCACTTCAATCGTAGTCTATTTCCATGATGTAACGGGAATGTTACTCTAAGTCCCTGTTTTTCTCCAAAATAATAATAAATAGGTGTTCAAATTGAATTTCGACTAACCTTTGAGGAGAATATGGACCTATTAATCCCATGTAAAAGGATGATGCAACTTGTTAGTGATCTGGTATGTCCTGTGATCTAGAGTGAGTGGGATGCGACTGTTGTTCTCCTGGTGTAATGAACTGCCTCATCAAGCCTTTAATAAACAGAATGCATTGGAACTGAAGTACCAGAAATAGTAGAGAGATCTTATTGGCGAGTTGAGTCGCAATCATCTCTCTTAGGGGCCTTGCAGTTAAATCCTACTTTTCTTTGTTATGTTTGCCAATTTTCATAATTAATAATTCTGTCGCTTTTGAAAAATACATGAAAATGTGCTTGTTCTTTAACTTTAGCATACCAGAGTGGAACATGGAAAATTTCGGAATTTTAATATCTTAAAAATCTACCAACTATGGGATTATAAAAAATGCTGAAAGTGAAATAAAAATTGTTCAATTCTCGTTTCTACTAACAGTTGTATTTTCGGTTTTACTCTTCTCAAAAGTAAGAGGTACATTGCGTTAGTGAAAAGTATTCCATTATTCATTGTTCATATTAAATATAACAAATCTGATGTCGAACATAACCTTTTATTTTTTGCAATGATGTATATAAGCATTCAGAACATTTGCAATATATTGTGAGTTAATTAGTAGGATTTTAAACATTATTACATCGATCAGTATTTAATAATTTTTCTGAGCCGAGAATTTTAAGCGCTAAAGCATTTTCTCCGTGTGGTGCAACGATCCACTACAAAGTTGACTGGGCGAAAATCACGAGTTGATTGTGGAAATAATTACTCATGAAATCGATACCCAATAAAATAGAATCGCTGGATAGATGATGGGTTGTTTTTCTTCTGATATTTAACAAATGTTTAGTAATGCAGAATTGAAAATGTGGAATATTTGGAAAGAAGATTCTTTTTATCTTGTATTAAAACCGTAATTAGGAAATGCGATAGATATTTAAATTTAATTCGATTACCATTATTTAGTTCTCTTCAAACATGTGGATATCATCCACTTTCGCGGTTTAATTGGATATAGCAGAGAAAGAAGCGCACATAACTCTGGCAGAAGCATTGATTTCTTTATAGATATTTATTAGGTGCGTAAATCATTTATTATTTTACTTATTGATATAAAATTTTAAAATCTTTATTTTCTTGCATATTTTTGGATCTTAATTTTTTTAAAATTCAAAACCGATTCATATAATGTAATTTCTTGCTTATCAGTGAATAGATATATACAGGTGATTACAATTAAAGTCTCAGCAAAAATACAGTAAAAAAAGAACACTGTTCAGAGTGACTTCCGATTCGAATTGAATATTCAGTAGAACGTTGTTTATCCGAATCAATTAGGACCGGACACCGTTCGGGTAACCGAAAACCGAATGCGATTCATACAGTATATAAAACCGGACACTATACGAATATTGAAAATCATCCCATGCGGGAAACGTGCTTGAAGAAAAGGTAAAATAGATGCAAAATGTCGCAATTTTACCTTTATTGTGGAAAGTAATCAATTATTTTTCGCTGTACCATTATATATCTTCCATTTTTCGCTGCCAGGTGCAAAAAAAAAACAAAAAAAAAACTTGTTTGTGGATATTTGACGTTTTGGATAATAAACGTTGTACTGTACTTAAAATAGGGTGAAAAGTTCAAAAGTATATCAATAGATAGCGCTCTGCAAGCGTCTTAACGAAATTAGATTCGATTACAGGTGGAATTTGGAATCGAACTAAGACGGTTTTGGTATGAGTTGCCTATCAATTTAACTGTTACTGTACTGTAAACAATATGCATGATTTTTTCTGTATTTTGACTGAAGAAATGACTTTCAAGTCATTCAACAGTTATTGCACTTTTAGTGAAAAGCTCATCCACCACGACAAAGTCGCACCTCATTAGATGGAGAAAACCCGTCTTTAATTGAATTTGGTCCAAAAAACCACATACAAAGTAACAATAACAACGCCGATCAATTTTTTTCTTATGCCATTCCTTTTTCTTCAAGCATATTCAGTTCAAATTTGAAATCATTCTGAGCTGTGGCTCTTTTTTACAGCATTTGGAAAGTGGGATTTTAATTATAATCTCCCTGTATATAAATTATTTGTCAAATGGTCAGACTAACTGATAACTATGAACAAGTTTTTTTTGTTCCTTCTCTTTCATCAAAAAATGTTTCCATATATTTCTGTCATAAATGTTTCTTTTAAGAGGATTGCTTTTTGATTTTATTTGCCATAAATTAAATTAAGAAATAAAGATATTTAATGTATGAACTCTTCAATTAAAATAAAAATACTTATTGCAAATATATGAAAAGTATACATTATACAAGCATCTGTTTCTTTCCTATTTTAAATTCTGTTTCAAATATTCTCTTTCTATTTTGTTTCCTCGAGAGTTTCGTTTTTCTAGCCCATTCTCCCCGGCCATCATATATACGTACCAGCGAGAAACTATCTCGTTGGTGTGACAGAACGTTTTCTCTTTCACTCCCGGCTGTCACATATTCGTAACATCGATTTGAAACATTTGAAAATCCCCATTTTTAGGCAATAGATGGAATTGGATGTCTGTAGGATTTGATATAAATGTAAATTTGACCTTCTACTCGAAATTAGAGAAATAATACTCTCATGCATGTGGATTTTGATTACATGAACATAAAATGAATTGCATGCATTATGACGGCTCCTCAAATGAACGCGTTGTATTTGTTTATAATAAGGTTTAGAGTTTTATTTTTGCTAGAGTGGTCGAACTCTACTGTAACTTATTCAATTCTCCATTGTAAAAAATTGAGATCCCCGGCAATGAGAGAGCCGACCAAAAAGCCAAGCAGGGAGCCGAGTCGTCTCAACCGGAAGTCTCCTTGACCCTCAGAAGAGCAAAGAGCATTATTTCTACATTCAATCGACAAATATACTACCATGATCCAAAAACCCAAGAGCCTTGAAAAGCCTAGGGAAACTCTGACCACTGTGGGTCCAATCCCGAGGCACCTAAGAGGCACCTGTTGTCCGCTTTCGCCAAATCACCGGACATGACTTTTTTTGGGAGCACACCTCCACTGGCTTTGCCTGGCTGCTGACGACGCCTGCCCACTCTGCGGCCATACCAGAATGGATGGCGATCACCTGTTCCAATGTACTGGACTCGATGAATACTCGACTGACAACATCGTCAGTTGGTACTGGGAGGATCGGTGTCAAATGGTCAAGAAACCAAGTACGGGCGTTGGATAAGTAAATAAATAAAAAATTGTATAATGTTGAAAGTCACATTAAATGGTAAGCAACAATGTGTAAAAATGTGAAGCAAAAAAAAAAAAAAATTATTATTAGCATAAAGAAAGTATTTGAATACAAAATTTATAAATCATCTCCTTATATACTTTACAGAGCATTATTAAACAATTGTTCATATTTTGATATTTTCTTGAATTTAGGCTTAACTGCAAAAACACTCTGGTCCAAACAGTATACACGCGTTTGCACTTTTCGTCTCGAAAGGGTTAAAATTTAATTTAACACAACTTTTCTAAAAATTATTTAGCTTAAGTTTTTGCTTGAGCCTATAGCTCCCAGAATTAACCGTTTACTTTGAAACAGGTTCCTGCGTGTGCATCTTCGGCGATGAAGACGAAGAGGTCGAGAAGCAAAAAAGCGACGGAAGAGAGACATCGGAGAAATCTTCAGATTCGGCGGCAAATGAAACACTAGTAGAAGCGAAAGTAGCAGCGGACAAAGCAAAAAAGGCTTTAAGTGAGGAAGAAGCCGATGAAAAGGAAACGAAAAAAAAGACTGAAAAGAAAAAGGAAGAGGAAAAAAAATCGGAGGAAAAGAAAAAAGAAAAGGAAGATGCTAGTGAAGAAGGTAAAAGTGGAAATCCAATAACAAGATTATTCAGTTCTGATAAGTCGGATGAAAAAGAAGAGGTAAAAAAGGAGGATGATAATAAGGAGAAGGAAAATGTTAGTGAAAAATCAGAAGAAAGTAAACGAAAAGGCACACTAGCAAAATTATTCAATATGAAAGGATAGCATAAAAATTTCTACGTAAAATAGAACAGTAGTTAATATTAAATCAATTCTACTGTCATTTTTATTTTTCAATTTTCGAAGATTTTTTGAATGTGAATCTACAAAAATATTAACATTCAACTAATAGTGAACACAGCTTGTAGAACCTTACTATGTAGCATTTTATGATATAATGGTTGTGTCTCTTTTTAATTTTGAGAAGGCTGAAAGGATACTTTTGACATGCATGTGAATTTGATATTTAAATTCCTGATTTTTTCCCCTCTTTACATATTTGAAAAATAGTATTGAATAAATATGATTTTCGAAGTTTATTTACGTATATTGTGTTATTAAAAATTTTGATGATATAATCATAGTAAAAGCATTTTAGTGTTTGATTCAATATTATCATAATTAATATTTGATAGAATGCTATGTTTTGATACGCACAATGTCACCAAATAGTCAAATTGGTATTAATTTAGTAATTATTTATTAGTAACTGGAAATAAACTAGAATAAGTCAAAAAGGGAAGGAACGTTTGCAATTTCTCTTTCCAAGGCTTGGCAACAGTGTTAGTATCCAGCGTTGAATGAAGGGTAGTCGGCAACATTTATATACAACGTGTTGCTTATCTTTCCTCGTAGTTGTTGGGGGTGTAGTAGACCATTCAAGATGGTAACTTTTTGTTTGTGGCGGAAATTATTCGTCGCATGCAAGTGCAGTATGGTGACAGCCATCTATTGCGAAGCAAGATCTACGAATGGATTGAAAACTTCAAACAGAGAACTTTGTAATAACCCTACTTCCCGTCCACCCTGTGACCCAGCTAAAGATGTGGAAGGAAGTGAAGGATTATTCAACATGATAATTTCCAATTATTTTATTTAGCACTTTAATCGACTCAAACATAATTCAATGCAACACTATAAATAGGATGTTCCAGTCAGTCAACGGAGAGAGGGGACGAGAGTTGCGTTTTGGGAGAATACATTTAATAAACTACTTTATAATAATAGTTCTTCTACCTCAATATTATTTAACACTGTAGACATGCAACTAATGGCCACTTAACCTTTTAAATACTTTAAGTATCAAACGTAATATGAAGGTGACAGTACCTGAACTGTAGGCAGTCTTCTAATCAATTTAATTTAACTATAACACTTCCTGACTTTAATCTCTCACAAGGGCTTTCTAACCCTTATGGTACTCTTCACCTTGTATCTCTCTTTTCACCTTTAATTATTAACCTTCTAATCTTCTAACTTTCTATTATCTATCCTTCATAACTTTCTAACTCACTAACTCTCTTTAACCCGCGAACTAGAACTTTTTTAATAAACTTAATTTGCATATCACGCCTTCTTAGGAGAAGATTAATGCATTTTGCTAGCCCCAAAGAATACCCCTGAGGATTAGTAGGAGGACGCGTATAGATCCGTCACAACTTCTTTATGTGACGATGGAAGATCGGGAAGTCCATCAACGTCAAGCCCTGATGACAATGAACGAGTCATTGAGGGTATAGTGATGGAAAGAATGGCTAGTATCCAGCGCAGGTATCACACCTTCGGCAAACAAAAAAACGAATCATTGCCATCCTTTTCTCCTTGGTGCAGATCGACAATGGAAGCTGCCGTGTTGAATCGTCTTCTATACTCCAACAACTACGAGGAAAGACGAGTGACATTTGTACAGAAAAGTTGCCGACAACCCCTCATTCAACGCTGGGTACTAGTGTTGTCGAACCTTAGAAAGAGAAATTGTGGAAGTCCCTTTAATTTTTGACTTACCCTCGTAAATAAAATTTGTCTATATTTAATTGTGTTATTCTTAATTGTATAATTGTTCTCATAAAAATAGCCATAAACCCATTCAGCGTAAGCATTCTTTCATATATTCGTCTTAGATTCGATTAAAGAGATTCTTTGAATTTAGTGAAAATTAAATTATTTCTATTATTGCCCATCAATCTCTTTCAACTTTTTGGCTCTTAAAGATTTAAACCAGAAATTTTCTTAAGTAATTTATTAATGACGAAAAATAATTTTTTGCTTGGAATTTTATTGCCTTTTTTCCCCTTTCATTTTGAAAAAAATTGTTTTCTTTTTTGGAAACTTATTTTGGAGAGCAAATGCTTTATGGAACTTAATTTATACGCTTAATAACACGATACCCTTTTTAAATGCATCCTGTACCGTTTCTATATTGATGCTTTTTTTTATAATGATATTTAAAATGTTGAGTTTGAGGTTAAAGAGCTTATACATGGGTTCGTTTTATAAAATTTGAAATGTACAGATTAAGGTTTAGCTGTTATGGCAAAGAATTTTTAAACTTGCCGTTATCTGCATAAAAGCTTAAAGCTCTTTTGTATATTTTTTTAATAGCGAAGATTCACTTAGATCGCTCACGGGGCTAATACGTGGTGTGACACATAAAAACGAGACTGTCCAATAAATCATTGTACTATTGTACTCACAGAATCAGTTCTAAGTGACATTATCACCTTCAAAGTAGTCCTCTTCAGCATTCACACACTTCTGCATTCGGTGTTGCCATTTTCTGGTAACAATTCTGAAACAAGGTTTTTGAAAGGCCCTTCAGGAGATTTTCCGTTTTTGCCTAAACCTCTTCAACTGAGGCAAAATGGGCTCCATTTAGCAAGATTTAACTGTGTGAAAAAAGTGGAATGGAGCCAAATTGGGTGAATAAGGAGGATTTCTAATCACAGTAACGTTTCTGGTCAGAAACTGCTTGGCATTCAGAGCCAGATGCATTGTCTTAGTGCAATAGCCCTCCATTACTCCCCAATTCTGGTCTTTTTTCCTAATTTTTTCACAGAGTCTCTTCAGTACTTCAACGTAGTAATGTTGATTAACAGTCTGACTACTTGAGTGGGAACAACTCGAATTTTGACTATATTTTGATCTATAATCGCTGACCTTAGAGCCGATAGAGCTAATAGACCTTAGACTGATAGAGCCGTGCGAGCGAGTGCATTGTTCTGTTGCAACAGCCAAACATCAACTATGACGAAGTGTGGCCTTTTTTTCCTAATTTCTTCACGAAATATTTTTAGTACTTCCGTGCGATAGTGTTTATTAACAGTCACTGGGAAACCAAAGAATGTCGATGAAGACAATTAACGTTACCTTGAATTTTGGTTTTGAGATTCGTTCTTTTTTTGGATCTTGAGGATCCTGGAAACTTCCACTGCATCGATTGGCGTTTCCCTTCAGGGGCATATGTTAAAAATCCATGTATAATGACATGTTACAACTGACTCCAACAAATTTGGCTTGATTGCAACACTTTCTAAAATGTTCACACACACTCCTTTACCGCACTGTTTTTGGTCATCGTTCAGAACGTTTAGAACAACCTTCGCACAAATCTTCCTCATGAGTAATTTGTTAGTTAAAATGCGTCGAACAGCTTCCCTATTCAAGTTAATAAACTCGGCTACTGCACGAACTCTTAATCTTTGGTCACCCCGGATCATACCACGAACTTGAAAACGTTTTGGTCTGTAATCGCTAATCTTGAGAGTTCAGCATGTTCATCATTTTCCACACTGTCTCTTCCTCCTGAAAATCACTTATGCCATTCAAACACAAGCGCACAAAAACAAAGTTTCATCTCCACAAGACACGGTTAACATTTGAAATATTTCCGCGGCCGATTTTTTAAGTTTCACAAGAAACTTGATGTTTCGGTTTTTACATTAAACATTTTTCTGGCAGAATGCAGTTGCACGTATTCACTCAATGGCTCAGTACTCCCAAATGGCGTTTTCGGTTAAGTCGAAACTGACCGCATGGATAGATGAGGTTGTGGGAGGACGTCACCAAAGCAAAATTGCTGTAGCCTCCACTCTGATGTCAATCTAATCTCAGAACCACCAAAAATGACCACCATTCATCTCTTGGCACCTTAAAGCCCTGGTCAACAAATTGAGGAAGACAGATCGATGCTTGACTGCTGGAAGTGTAACAATCTCATCAGAAACATTCTGCTGTTATTCTTGGAGGGTTGTTGGGATACACCTTAGACTTGAGGGTTCCCCACAAAAGTAATCGCGCACTGATAGAACAGGTAACCTGGGTGGCCGGCTGCCGAGATCAGACTGACCTCTGCTAACAGCTCTGTCAGGGGTGAAGATTGTGTAAATGTGATCCGTGGTTCGGCGGGATGTAGGAACAGTTGAACCATCTTGTTGGAAGTAACTGCCTTTTCTTCCTCAGTTAATGTTGCCAAAAATGGATTGCCACTGATCAATGCACACTGACACAGCCCTCACTAAGATCGGAACCGGTTTCGATCCCTTGGTGTGCTCGTCACATTCACGTCCAATCGTATCCACTGGTCCGGGCTACTTTTATTTGTCGCACCCTGTATTACCAGCAATGGCTCTTTACATACGTTAACATAATACATGATAAAATCATGTATCTTTAACGAGATATATTTTAAAGTTATCGAACTTTACTATCTACCTTTCACTTATATCCTATCTTAATTTTCTTATTTTTTGATTTAATTATTATATATTTTTTTCTTAGGGGGATAGATCTCAAATACCTATTTATAGATAATGATTCGTGGATTTGGGAATTCCCACTGTTACCAGATTACATACTGAAGAGTAATTGAATTATATAGATATGTGTCAGATATTGTGTTGCACCAACTTTCGCCCTGATAACGATAGAGACTCTTTTAGGAAATATTGGTGAAGTAATATATTGTTAGAGTCTATATTAAAGGTTTTGGTATTTAGTCTGGTATTTTTTAATATTATTCAGTCTGGTGACTAGTAAAGTTTGGTATTTTGATATTTGGTCTGTATTAAAGGATCCAACAATGGGGGTGGGGGGATTGAAGGCATGGTGCATTGTCTCTTTGAAGAACATCTCTAGAAGGATGCTAAAGACACAGAATGAGGATCATATGGACGTTAGGGATATGTTGATATAGGAGGGATAATATATTCTCTATCTGGAGTTCTATTTCAATCCTCGTAAGCCCTTCCTAAATTATAACTCTATACCCCCATTAATTCGAAGGCCCCCTCCCTCCCGAAGCAATAATAATCTATCTCTTATGTATACTAGTATATTTTATAGACCTCATGTCTAAGGTCCATACTAATATTTCTGTTCCCATATCCAGGTTAATATTTGCATGTTCATGTTATATTTCTGTGGGGAATATGTGGTCATCAGATAGGCCTTCTGAGACGATGGCTTTTGTACCTAAAAGCGAGGAGATGATTTAAAATGATATAACTTCCTTTTTTCACTAGCGTTAAATTGCTGAGTGATCTCTTGCACTGTGAGGTATTTATTTGCTGTTACAATGTGGGGAACCGACGATGGTTAACTTCTAGATTCTGTTGTGTTCAATAGTTGATTCGCGATGTACGTTTTTATCATATTCTTTATATTTACAGCATTCCCATGACACTGTAGCTCAGGAGTCGGCAACATTTTAGCCGTGGCGTGCCAAACCAATCTACCAATATGATTCAGCGTGCCACACAGCAGGATATTTTTGAAACAATTCGATTCCCGCGATAATGCATGCAGAGTCAGAGAATAGAGCTTTTATTACATATAATTTAGCTTTATTATATATTAATTTTGCATTACTTAAAGGTATTTTTTAACATAAAAATAAACAGCATAAAATATAACTGTTTCTTCAACAAAAATAAAAAAACTTAAAATTGTACATACATATATTACGTATTTCTAAACATATTTATTAAAAAAGAAATAGACAACATAAAATATAAGTATTTCCCTTCATTATAATTAAATAAAAAGATAAATAAAAATTTTAATGCGAATCGCAAAGTCAGGGGTATAATTTGTTACTCTCAATTCGACATGATTCTGAGCATTCAGTTGCTAAAATTTTTTTTTGAGGAACCGAAATATTTTTCATATGAGAAAAAGTTTTAACTTAGATATGTAGAAACCCAAAGCAGAAAGCAGAGTATATACAATTTTCTCTCTTCAAACAGTCAAATTTCTCCAGCAATGACAGTAATTTACAAAATAGCTGTAAATTTATATTTAGAGTTATCTTTCAGATTTTTTCGTAATTCCGTAAATTTCAATAATTCTGAAGATGTTTGTCAAATAAGGTCATTACGAATTTATCAACTTCCATCCACTCAAAAATTGATTATTTGTTAAGTAGTGCAGAGTGCCACTGAGAACTGTACTGCGTGCCAAATTTGGCAAGCGTGCCATAGGTTGCCGACCCTGTTGTAACTTATGAAAATCCCAGTGTCTGTTGTAACATTTCCGAGATAAAGGGACCTATTTGTCAGCATCATTATTTTGTCCAAGATCAAATAATGTAGATTTACCGTCATACACTCATATTGCGTTCGACTATTACCGGCTCCTGTCGCATGATTCCTTATAAGGTTGGATAACTATACTTCAGTCATATACCCAACCTTTTTTCCGTAAACAAAGTAGTGCTTAGCGTAACATTTGCTGGAAGTTTTCTACCATAAATTCAATCACTTTTAAGTGAATATGTATACAACAATGCTAAGTTTTAACCAAAATAGTGCAGAATTTTGGCATTTAATATATATATTTCCCCTTCCAGTTACTGCTACATTCCAGTTAATTTTTACTATGAGAAGACGTAATTAATTGCTACGAAAGGCAATTTAACAAAGTATTGTTTTAATACATTAATGATTTATTATAAGAATCATGTTGCTAAATGTAAGAATAAAAACCCTCCTTTAATTTTCAGAAGTTTCGAAAGGTAAAGAGAGATTTAAAATAGCAGCATAAAACCAACATCTTTGAGGTGTGGATTCAGGAATTAAGTTTTAACACTAACTTTGAACCATCGTAAGCCCATAGAGAAAGAAGAAAATGAACACAATGCATTTAAGATTGTAATAAAATTACAAACTGGATTTCCTGATTTTACTGAAATATAATGGATATTGATATCTTAGGATATAGATGACGCTGTTTCTATAGAGTTCTGTGGAATTGTATTCTCAACAGAGAAGGGAGTGTTATTTAAGACAGTTGAGAGAAAGAGGAACGTATATGAGAGTGTGAAAATAAAAATTTTGAGGTATTATACTGTTCGAATTAATTGGGAAAGGTGGGGAAAAACGATTTTTTCAAGACCCTTAGCTTTTAATCATTACATACCTTAAGTAGACAGAAAAATCACTATATTAGTACGAAGTATGTTATTCTTTAGCAGAAATGGCCTTTTCAAGACGTCATGACATTGATTCTTCTTAGAGCAAATGTTCTTGATTTAATCATTGTGGAACCACACTTGTATAACACTTATTATACTATGTTCTTTATCGTGCAATTCGTCTTAGCTATATTATTCTTGAGAATATGCCATAAGTTCTCAATAAAATTTAGTTCTGGTAAATTACCAAGCCAATCAAGCACTTTTACTAAAGTCTCACCTAAAAGTCTGGAATAATTTCGAAGTGTGAAAGGGAACAAGTCATGTTGAAATGTTCTGTCCAATGTTTCCATGAATAGAACAATCTACTGTGTAGCATTTCTATGTATTTGACAGAATCCATCATGCCTTTAAGAAACTAGGTTTCCATTGCCATTTGTTGTAAAAAAAGTTTGAAAAAAAATCTCTTTAGAAGGGTATTTTACAGTCCATTGGATATGATCTAATAGCAGAGTTTCACCATCACTTCTTCTAATTATACTTGATTTGTATCCCTGAGCAAATTAATATGTTTCATGACTGAAAATGACCTTCTCAGTCGATAACAGTCGATGGTTGGTATTTTTTGGCCCATGCTAAACGTTTTTTCATTATCTTTTGAGTTAAAAATAGTTTTTTTCTCGGTCTTGTTGCCTTACGGCCAACTTTCATAAGCCTTTTCCGTACATTTGAGGTACTCATTTCAACCCCAAAAATCAATAAATCCATTCGAAGGTCTGTAATTGTTTTTCTTCGACTTATTTTTCTATTTCTTATTAGAATTTCATAAGTCCTTGGAGTAGTTTTCTGTTTGTACCCGCACACACTTTTGGAGACAATGATCCGAATCCTGAAATGTTCTTATAATTATTGAAACACTTGATTTGTTTACACCAACTGCAGTAGCTATATTTCTCATAGAAGTATGTTTATTAAGAACGGATTATTTTGAAATGCTTCCTCTGTGTAATATCTATCTTTGAACATGTAAAGTGTTACACGGAACCCAAAATTATAACGACCAGCGGCCATATTGAAAGGCTTACAACTGAGCTATCCATACACTAAATCTAATCAAATAAGTAAATTTTAGTAAATATCGGTCTTTAATACTACTTCGAGACAAATATAATTGGTTTGAGGCGGTTCGAGTCATCACTAATAATCACATGCCAACTTAAAGAAGAAAACTCTGTTTGTCCCAATTAATTCGATCACTGTTGTGTGTGTTTTATTCTATAGTCTAGTTTTAGTACTTACAAAATAAAGTTGCTATTTCTTGATAAAAACTGAAGTTAATTGAGATAGCGATATCGACAATATTGATTTCTAGCCTTTTTTGCTACTTCCTGCAAAGAACAGTTTTAAATGAGTAATTATGAATTATTATGAGCAAATTAAGTCAGTAAGGCCCACATTTCTTTAAGGGGACATGGTACGATTTGAGCAAAAATTTTTAATTTAAGAGTTTTCAAAAATTTTTTGGTTGCTTCCTATGTGTGTATACTATGTGAAACAGATTTTGTGTGCTCAGCATTCCATAAAAAGCTAGCCATTTAATTTTTTTAGGAAAAAACTTAAAATTTGTGAAGTGATTTTAAAATGCTACTCCTCCAACAAAAAATTACGTACACTCATGAAATTTGATTTACAAGTACGTCAAACTATGCATAACAAAAGTAGGTATGTGTTTTGCGATAGCAGGATTGGTATTCGTACAATACTTCTTTTTATGAATGCTTACTGAAAATTCCTTAAAAAATGTACAAATTCTAAGCTCAATTATTTTTAAAAAATGAGTATTGCTTTGATTCAAAAATGCATACCAACTTTTGTTACATGCACTATTAGCAATAGGTAAAAAAAATTAAAGCATTAGGCACAATAGAAAAAAAAACCTTGGCATTTTAAATGAAGACAAACTAGTTATTTTATCTTTCAGAGATAAGTAAGTTTTAAGTTTTGATTTGCCACAGGAATGTGAATAAAAAATGACGCAAAAGCTGTCATAATTCTGTGTTTTTTAAGTTTAGAGCTTTCAAATTTTGTCAGGTTATAGAAAAGTATATAAAAAATAATTTGAGCTAAAAAAATTAAATTTGATTTTTTAACCGATTTGTGTCAATTGAATCATACTGTGTCCCCTTAATTACATCTTCCATTTCATTTCTCCATATGTCTTCTCAAACCACTGCATTTAACCTAAATTTCATTCTTATCATGTTTTGAAGGGGAAAAAAAGTCGCCAAACACTCCCTAAATATTATAGTAAAGGGGTAATACATAGAATTTCTTTAACAATCCTTACCATTCCATGTAAAACTTTAGCCTGTTATTGAATTTGTGATATGTCTCACGTCTTAAAGAGCTTACACCTTTCAATATTTTCAACTGGAATTAAAATATCTCAGAATCACACGTATAAAAGAATCCTTTCGTTTTCGCTTGTTTGTAAGAAAATGACTTTCACTCACTCATAACTTAATATACTTGTTATCTTTTGATATTAATCAAATAATTGTATTAAGACGCATTAAGATTAATGAGAACTACATCCTAATATTGTATTCAATGAAATTTTCCATTTATAAATACATACTTAAAAGTTTTATCGGTTTCTTTCAAATTTTTCTTTTTAAACTCATGACGTAACAAAATTTTCGGTAACTGGAGAAACACCAAGAAGATAGTTTCTTGTTTCTTATTCTTTGGATGAAATTATATTGATTAAAGAATCGATTAAAATACCCCTAAAATATAATTTCAAGTATATAAAAATTATAATATATCTTTAAATTTTCTGAATTTATTTATATAAATTATTTTAATGTTATAGAACTATATAGAAAGATGTGTGTGTGGATCGAAGTTTTTTTCTTCAGAATTTCAAACCCAACCTATGCGGAAAAGATATCTTCTGGTATATAGATGGAAAAAAAACTAAAAATTCAATTTTTGTGTTAAGTACACCTACATGGGAAATGGAGCTTAGGTATTTAAAGTTTCTTATGGTAAAAAGTCAAAGTAATTTTCGTTAAAGAGAAACAAGTATTTTAATATTTTTTAACATTTATTATACAAACAGAGGACATTTACTAAATAGATACAAGAGAAGAAATTATAGTTTAAAAAAACTAAGAAGCACGCTTTTATAGTTAAAGTAGGAACTGGAAAGTAGAAAATAACTCTTAATACAAGAATAAAACGATTAACGAGAAAATTAATGTCATTGTGGTAAAAGCGAGGGGAGCTTAGTACTACATTTTTACACTAACTCTGCATGGAATAGAAGTAATAAGAAATTATACCAATTGAAATAGAGCACCCCACGCTTTTACCCCAATGACATTAATTTCCTCTTTACTTTAAGAACTAGCACTTTAGTTTTTTTGACTATCATTTTTTTGTTGTATTTATATCAACCATGAGCGTTTTCGCTTTAGGGTTATAACTTAATCTTTTAGTCACCAAATCTGGAATTAATCGCCAAATCTGGAAATAGGATCTAGAATTAGTCGCCAAATCTGGAAACAGTTAATCGTTATTCAGGACAATGGAACAAAATTAATAAATTTTGTACTGTCATCGGTCCTTCACAAGTGCGCAAAATTTTAAATTAATCTGACTTTTTATATAAAGTTGGTAAGAATCCGTTCGAAGATTCCGTTCCATACAAGTGAAGCAAATAAAAGCTTGTTAAAAACATCAAGTACTTTTAACAGATTCTTTTGCATTGAATTAAAAGAAAACCTACTGTCTCGAAATAACAGCATTATAAAGTGGAAGACAGAAAACAACTTGGATCGGGCTAACTCGGCGCGGCGGGAAGAGAGAGAGAGAGAGAGAGCTGGAGTTATGAATGTTGTAATGTACATTTACTACTCGCTGCTCAACACTCATTTATCAATAATCATCCTTTTTGGTCATTTATTTTGCAGAAAAATAGTTTTATTTTGAGTCTGAAATCATTTAATCCAAACTATCCTTTAATGATTTTTCTAAAATTCAATCCCTTTGAGGCAATATTAAATTTTGAAATTATTTTTTAAAAATTATATATCTCCTAATATCCATACCAGATAAGATCTTTCCCGCATAATAAGGTTCCAGTTAATAATAATTTTTTTCATATAACCACGATCCATGCTACTATTTAAGGAGATACTTAATTTTCATAATCATAAATTAATAAATTCAAATTTGAAACAGGTATGTTTGCCATTTGCACGGGGAAAACTCATGAAGAAGAAGACGACGATGAACGACATGCTAAGCAGATGGACAAATGCAAGCATCTTAACGAATCTTCTAAAAAAGTATTAGTGTATACTAAGGCTGTTTCAGATAGGTCAACAAAAAATTTTAATCCAAAAAGCTATTCGGGAGAAGAAGACGATGGCAGCAGAAAGAAATATATTCATCAGTTGATGGGATTTGCACATGATGAGTCAGGAGGGGTTTCATCTGACAAAGCGAAACAATTTATGGCTGAGAACGAATTTGAATCATCAGCTTCGGAGGATACTGAGGGATCGGAAAGTGAAAAAAGTAAATCAGATCTCGATGAGTGGAAGCATAAAGGTAATAAAGTGTTGATAGAAGGTGGACAACCGCTTGAAAAAGATACCACGAAAGAAGCTCCTTTCAAAGAAGAAGAAATCGAACCTAAAAAGGAAGCCCAAATGAAAAATGAGCCTATGAAAAATGACAATACTTCAAGAGAAGGGCGGAATGCAGAAAGAAACAAAGCAGTTTTTGACAGTGTAGGAGAAAAACTTGTGGAAGATACAGAGTCTAACAACAAAGAAGACAGTAGAACTAAGAAAATGGCGGAAAACATCGGTGGCAAAAGTTTGAAAGAAGATACACGGTTTGACAAACAAGAGGAAGAAAATGGAACTGAACAATTGTCAGAAAACTACGACGGTGAAAATTTTAAAGAAGGCACAAGGTTTGACAAAAGCAAGAAAGACAACAGAACTGAGGATGTAGCAAAAAGCTACGGCGAGAAAAATTTGAAAGAAGATACAAATGAGAACAAAAAGGAAGACAATAGACCTAAGGATATTGCAGAAAACTATGGTGAGAAAAATTCGAAAGAAGATTCAATATTTGACAACAAGAAAGAAGACAGTGGAACTGAGAAAATGGCAGAAAACTTCGGTGACAAAAGTTCGAAAGAAGATTCCCCTTTTGACAACAAGAAGGAAGACAGTGGAACTGAGAAAATGGCTGAAAACAACGGCGGCAAAAACTTGGAAGGAAATACAGGGTTTGACAACAAAAAGAAAAACAGCAGAAATGAGGATATTGCAGATAACTATGAAGATAAAAATTTAAATTTAGGTTCACAAATGGACAACAAAATGAAAAGCAATAGCATGGAAGAAATAAAAGACATTGAAGAGAAAAACTCGAAAGTAAATACACGACCTGGCTCTCAAAAGGAAGACAAGCAAACCGAGGAAACGGTAAAGGACTCTACTGGTGAAAACTTGAAAGAAGATACTGAATCTGGCAGCAAGAAGAAAGACAGAAACAGAAATATTTAAGCACGAAAAGATAGTAGAAACGTGAATAAGAATAAGGAACCAAAAATTAATGAAATATAATTTTGATGACAAAACAGAAAAAAGTTGCAAATGAAACTGAATGATTATAAATTAATAAGTTCAGGTATTATGAAATATTCCCTAGATAAAAGCGCAAATAATGGCAACATTCTCTAAATACTAAATGAAACATTCAGAGTTTTAGAAGAAGTTGTACACAAGTATGAATGTATGAAACGTGAAAATATGTTGTATAAAGGAAATTTATTAAATTATATGATTCTAATGAATAAGTTTCTGTTTGTATGTTAAGCCGAAAATAGCCATAATATTTTTGTACCATTTTATTTAAATAAACTATAAACATTAGCAAACATTTATTATTTATTCTAATATCTGGTCACTTTTATAATAAGGTTTATTTTTTTATAATAATTACCAACGGACAAATTACAAAGAACATAATAAAGATTAAGCATATGGAACACACACACAAAAAAAATGCATAAAACATGAAAGAAATTATAAGATAAAAATATGAAATGTTAATAATAATTTTCTTTAATTGTAAAATTTTCCAAATAATAAATAAGTAACTAAGAATACTGTTAGCTGCATCATTATTTTCTATCTGTTTTCAACTGAAAGCCTTAAATTCAGAGTATGAAAGCAGTTTAATAGAAATGGCCCCTATAAATGTTTTATTACCAACTGAAAAATCTGTGCTACCTATATTTACTACCTGTCATGTTTAGCAGAACTATTTTAAACCTAAAGAATTTTTAGTATTTAAGTTTTTAAAAAAATATTAAATAATATTTGTATTAATTTAGAATTGTTGAAAAAAATGAAAAGAAAAAAAAAAGCATGTTTCATATTTTGGATTCAAAATATTATAATCGCGCTGAAATTTAACTAAATTCAAATAGGAAAAACTTTATTTTTTAAATGACGATATATATTTCAGTTTTAAGTAATTTAGATTCTTTTTTATTTTAAAGCGTTCTTTGATTATAAACAGAGTTTAATTCTTTTAACTCTCCAGAAAAACTAAACATACTGTATGAAAATTATGATTTATCACATGATTAAAAGAAATTATGTATTGTGATGAGTCAGAAATTATTCACAAGCTCAAAATGATCCATTTCTGAGTGAATATAATTTATTCTTCTAGTGACTAAATAATACACAGTTCTATATTTTTGCAACATTTGAGAGAGATAACTGAGGGTTAGATCAGATCTCAACAATCAACCTTCTAATTCACTCTCCTGTAGCTTCCATTCTTCCGCCAGAGGGAAACCGTACAAGTATTCTGTCCGTTGGCGCCATCTAGCGACTGAAGTCAGAATAAGGGCTACATTGGTTGCAATATACATACGACTGAATTTCTAAGCATTAGACAATATTGAATTTTTGATTCGTTTAAAACCTTTTTCTACACCATTATAAGTTTATTTGAAGTAAACCTAATGGTTGTAATAAACTTATTGAAAAATAATCTACAATGTATAATAATTCGTAATTAGAAATATGGAACAAAAACAAAATTGTTAATATTGAATATGCTATTATTTTCTTGTTTAAGATCTCTTAGATTGACACAATTCAAAATCTCTTTTGTCAATGTCAAACATAACTCTTCTCGCTACGTGTTCAATTTTGACCTTAAACATCTTTAACAGTCTGAAATAATAAAAGAAAAAACACTATAGATTAGAGGAAGAAGCTAGTTATTTTAAGCAATTCGGAGAATTAGTTTAAAGCTAAACTTAAATAAAACAGAATCACAAATCGTCGTGATTTTAAAGTATGATACCCAATAACAAGTTAACGAGGAAGTAGACTTTACATGAAGAATTGATTTAAAAAGTAAGAAAGGTCATTCTAAATTTTCGTTTTACATTCCCTTTTTTTAGTGACCTTAATATGGATATTGATAACACTGAAACTCTTTGAGCTTGTCATGATATTTTTAACATCTTGTATAAGAGACAACCACATTTTCTGTGTTCTTGGCCTTTTTTATGTAATTATTCTTTTATATATAAAACATTGTTTTATATAAATATTTTTCGGAATAGGTGCAAATATTTATCAAAGGTAAGTCCATTGATTTTAAATATTATTTATAATTGTTGATCCTTCAAAATTCTTTTTAATTGTTTAATTGCAGTCAAATTTAATTTCAAATCCACATTTTAATACCATCCGGCTGGCTTGCGTGGTTGGTTTGTCACTGACCTTCTGCACCTAAGGTTACGGGTTCGACAGTGCCCATGTCGTCTGATTATGCGGCATGTTGAAGATCCCTTGCGAATCTGTTTGGCTTTGGTGCTCTCAGCAAAATTAAAATCCTAAGTACGGCTTCGTATCACCAGAGTTGAGGTGCCTCCCTCTGGGGAGGAAATGACGTCAGAATTATTTGCGGCGATTGGTATCTGCCTATAGGGTGCCACACTAAAAATAGATACCAGCTTCCGGGGAATGTACTAGGTCTGTGCAATGGAAAAACTCCAATCCACAGCCCATTAGAAATAAAAAAAAGAACCATTTAATCAAAATGAATTTTTTTCATCAATTTTCAAATTTAGTCATTTTATTTAATGTCATCAATTTTCTGTGCGTATAATTAAACTACATAATTCATTAATTTATTTACAAAAAGGTGTGTCCAAACTGCAAGCATGGAAAGTATAATCATAGTTTTGTTCACAACTTTGTGGCGGGGAAATAAATTATGCCAATTTTTACCAAAAGGTAATTTTTCTGTATCCAATTTTTTCCGATTTGATGAATAATTCATAAATTTGGTGAAAAATAAAAGTATGAATCCAGCTTTAAAGAGGCATAATATATAATTTAAATAACTTAAAGCGTTATAACAAATTCGGTAAAAATATTAATTTTTTTAAATTTTCTGAATCTACATATACCTTTTTTATTTCTAATGGGCTGCGGATTGGGATTTTAACATTGCAGATCTAGTACATTCCGGAAGCTGGTATCTCTTTTTAGTGCAGCACCGTATAGGCGAATACCGATCGGCGCAGGTAATTTTTACGCCCAGTTTCCTTCCAAGAGGGAGGCACCTGAGCTCTGACGGTACGAACCTGAACTAGGATTGAATTTTGCCCAGAGTACCCAAGCCAAACACAGACACTCTAGGGATCTTTTACATGCCGTACATGGCCGCTGTCGATTTTCTGCATTATGAAAACCCACCGACTAGGGCCGGTTCGAACCCGCAACTTTAGGTGCAGAAGGCCAGTGACAAACCAACCAAGCCACCCAGCCGGCTTGAATCTACATATAGAACTAAAATTATTATTAGATTTTTAAGCTATTGTTCTGTATTGTTAATGCTATTTTATATAGGACTCATTTTCTGATTATTGTGCCACATCAGGATGTGTGGCATTGGCACAAAAGAATCAATTTCATGTGAAACATCACTTATTCAATTACTTTGGAAAAGTCTCACAATTGTTGCTTATTCAATTCCTACTATTAGTTCACATTCTCTCTCTCACTCACTCTCTCTCTCTCTCTCTCTCTCTATATATATATATATATTTATCTTGTTCACATATTTTCAATCGTTAATAAAATGCATTTTAAAGCATTCAGTTGAGCTGAAATTTTATATACACGCTTATTTTGGATGACGATACAGTAATTTAGTTATAATTAACTATAACTAATTATTCAAAGAATTACAAATACAGCCACGTTGGCATTATTTTTGGCGACTTAGTGACCATTTTGGAGACTTGTGTCAAAACTTGAATATGTTTTTTCCCCTCACATTTTAAAGCGCTCATTTGAGCTAAAATTTTCTATACTCTATTGTTTTGTGTAACAATACGATAATTTAATTATAATTAATTAGAATTAATTGACTGAAATTAATTTTTTAAAGTATTACAGATACAGCCACGTTGGCTTCATTTTTAGCGACTTGGGTGAAAACTTTAAAAGATTTTTCTTTCCCTCACGTTTCAAAGCATTCAGTTGAACTGAAACTTTATATACACGATTGTTTTAGATGACAATGCGATACTTTAATGAGAACAATAAAAATTAATAGCCACTTTATATTGTGATTTCTGTCATAAATATTTACATATTTATATTAATTATAACTATTTAATAAAACGTAACTAAAATAAATTTTTTTTGGTTGATCTAAGTAGGAATTGACTTAAAATTATTATTTTTATTTTCCTTGTTTCTTTCTTTGTTTGCTAATTTAAAAATTTCTTAAAGTGCATGTGTATGTATATTTCTTTTAATATAATTTTCATGCA
>BMAO01017315.1:0-19271 GCA_019973975.1 Trichonephila clavata
AAATCTACACTTTTTTCCAGAAATTGCTTTCAAAATATTCACAAAGAGCTTAAATGAATTGTTCTACTTTAATATAATTTTCATTTTTTCAGTAGGTGGAAGGAAAATGTTGGTACCATTACAGAACATTTTCTAAGAAAGAACGATCGAAAATTATTGTATATTTGTGCGGATTTAATCCATGAATTTCGATTTATATTTGAGTTACTAATTGGCTTTGTTAATCTGAATTGCAACTTGAATGTTTAACATTTCTTTTTGCTAATAAATTCCTCTTAACTTAACTTGAGGTTCAGTTTGGTTGCGTCACTAAAATTAAGTCTTATAAATCATTAATTTACGTAAAAACTAGTCTTCTAGTCATTTTATTTTCATCCTTCTGATTTTGTATAAATGTTATAATTATAAACGTTTTAGATTATAATAAACACAGCCATTACAATGCATTCGAATTAACGGCTACTGAATTATAAGAAAAGATTTCAGAGAAAGGTTTGTTTTAAAAAGTTGATGTTTCTGTTTTTATTTTTTTTTCCATTCCAGTCGTTTAAATATCGAAAATATCATTAAAATTCTCTATTTGTTGTGTTTTAGTTCATTGAAACAACTGCATATATTCTTATGCACAACTTCATATAAATTTTACTTGCCTTTGTTTATCTTAAGAAATTACATCAAGAAAATAAAACAAACAAACAAAACGTATTCCGATTTACCTTTGTAATTTCCTGAGCTTCCATCCATTGCTCTACAAATTGGACCCACAAAAAAGTTTCTAAACTTACAATTGTGGTTGTTAAAATAGTCAATTTAAAAATCATTTCGCCATCATTAAAACTTCAAAATTACATATTTTTACCAGGAGAGGTTTTACTTGTACTGTACTATTTTCGGATGTAATTGCAATATATAAAAGAGAAAAGGGTAAACACAACCTTCGAAGTCAAAATTTTGTTTAATAAGCATCTGAAATTTTGCATCTCGTATGTTATGAACATTATTTCTATGTTGAATAATGTTAGGAAATACATTTCTCAGTCATGTTTTGTTTTCACTACAATTTAAATAAAGAAAATATTTGACGTAAAATATGACTTCCCCAATTCCATTTCAATTTTAAAGTCGATTTTTTTTTCTGGACGAAGTGAAGTTTATCAGAAAGAAATAGAAAAAGTATATTTCAAGAAGGATTATTCTGAATGAGCACATTTATATGAACAATGAAATGAAGCTGAATTTTAGATAAATTGCTTGTGTCTTAGCAGGCATTTAACAAACTGACATCAAGCAGGGTTTATAATTCATATGCAGGGTGTTGCGAATTCGAATGACAGATTCAAGCAGTGATAGTAGTAGCAGCCTGGGTACGCGGATCAATAGAATATGAGGTCAAAAACTAAGTTTAGTCGGTTAAAATCGTGATAAAATTAGACATCAAAAAGGCGATAAGCCAGCGAGGAGATTGTTAAACTAACCCATGGATTTGGAGTGCGTGGTACAGTTGAAGAAACCTACGCGTATGGAAATTTCCCAATATTTCTGGAATTGCTGCAGGGATTATCGGTCACTGAGCATCAGAACGTGTGGTTCGTGCATGATGGTGAACAAGCATATTTTAATTGCTGTGGCAATCACCTTTTGTTACATATCCTGGAGGTGATTAGACACCGTGTGCTTGTTGCTTGCTTCCGCACTCTCCGGATCTCAATCCCTTGGATTTCTCCTTTAAGGACCACCTTAACTCGTTTGCCACAGAGACGCCGTTAACTAAGGGGAGGATCTCACGGTACGAATAACCGTCGCTTCAGCTGAACATCGCTACACACCGGAATTGTTTGAACATGTCTGACAATCCATCGTCTACCTGAATTGGCTGTACTGTGACCTACATGGCCACAACATAGAACAATTCTGCGAAAACCTCTTGTTGTATTTCTGACGTAGAGTTGTGATGCATGTACGTATTGCAAACATACTGGAACGGGTCTATTGGATTTTTCACACTAACAATTATCTTGGGGAAAAATGGGTCTTTAAAATTTAATTTATTGAAAGCCTTCCTTAGAAGAAGATGTGAGCATGTAAATTAAAACTTGTATATAAGAATTAATCTTTCGAGTTTCAGAGAGAGAGGTTGGGGGGGGGGGTGTCGGCCTATTCGGCACCCCTTTCTCACCGTCTTGCCTACCTAAAGGTGTGGGGAAACAAAGCTTCACCAGCAACTTCTATAATAACTATTATTTTATTTATCTTCAAACACACTTAAGCAATCACAAGTGAAACTACAAAAGGAAACCTAGGAGTGATATATAAATCGAGCTATCTAATCTCAATGTATAACTCTAAGTAAACACGACTAAGCGATCTAGACAAAGAGAACAAGCCTATGATTCGATAACTAAATATGTTTTAATCTATCTTAGATCCTCAATCTAATATTTTAATATCTTAACAATATTTCCTTAACTCGCGCTATGTTTGTGAATGAAATATTCTAATATTCGCACTTACGTATCGCCCAACAGCTCCCCGGCTCCTTCTATCTTACATCTTCAAAACCAAGACTTTATATAGTCAAACTAATTTAAATATCATGGTTTCTTCTTGAGAGCTGTGAATTAACGTGAATGCTAGCCCAAAGTTTCTCCAAGAGGATTATTGGAAAAATGACGCATATAGATTCCATCACAAGGTTAGAGAAATGTTAGACAGCTACGACTAGTAGTGATTGATTAAACGTGAAGTGAGGCGTGCATACTTCGTGGCTTTTATTTTAATATTAAAGTTGACGATTTGTCAATTAGAAATCAAATTAGTTATATCGCTAAGAATTAGAAGGTATTGCCTAGACGTAAGTGATCTGTTTATTTAAAGACTTCTCGTATCTCGTCTGCCTCGCTATTGTTTCCCATATTTTTTGTATTTTGGTGTATCTCTTAACTTTTTTTAATAGAAATTGTTTGTTGTTCGTATTTGAAAATAAGTTCAAGTTATATTGACATAGCTATCTTCCTTCTGACCCCCCCCCCACCCTCTCGCCCAGTTAGGGATGAGATAACTCATTCCTCACAATACTTAAAGTCTAATAAATCATTTCTTATTGCCTCTTTTCGTTCCACTCGACATCACAATTTTCATAACTGTTCTGAAGGAATTACTCTGCCAAAACGTGGTTTACGACCTATGTTCTATGGTGATTTGTGGTCTCCATGCTGCCTACTGTCACCCTTCTGAATTTGTCGGTTGAAGTCAGGAACATCTGTATAAATAAGAATGTAATGTAATGAACAGAATTCAGTACTAACAAAAGGATAAAAGTGTTTCTAATCACAGTCTGATACATTTCTTCCCGATAAAATAGATCAAATACATTTTTTCAAACCAGGTAGACGGAGCTCAACTCTCAAGGATTTATATTTACAGAAACGACTTTGCAGAAAATTAACAACTTGAACTGTCGGTTTATTGACTGTTGTTTTTAACATCTAATTTTTAAATTATACGAAGCTTATTAGTGATAGACCTTGTAATTTTGAAAATCGCGTCTACTTAAAAATTTAGAGCATCAACCAATTTAGCGTGTTTGAGCCTGTTAACAAAATGTGCCTTCAGGGCATAAGGACTTGTCACAAAGATCTCGAGTCGTTGAGTTTACAAACATGATTTGTGAATATGACCTTCGGGTCAGTTCTATGACCTCTCGAAAGGATACAACGGGCTCCAACTTGTCAAACAACATTTATATAAATTTCTATATATTCTGGTACATCATCTTACTTAAAAACTCCAAGCATGTGGTAAGCGCAGTTAAAAATGCATCAATTTCAAATTTTAACTTATTATGTAATCGGCCTGTGTACATACAAATACTTGAAAACAGCACACATATTGAATGGAATCGAATTGCCTGCTCAGAAGTGACTTGCAAACAAGAACATGTAAATAATTACTCACCTAACAAGAATTATTAAAAATATTTATGTATGTAATTAATGCATGTAACTTTAAACAACACTAATTAACTCTTACCAGCACATTTTAATTTTATTTAAATTTCTTACGAAATTAAGCAAGAAATATAAACATATTTTTAAGCTATTTAATTAAATATACTTTAATTAATGGAATGAGATAAGAATGAAATGAGCCTGATCTGAAAAGTTGGAGTCAGGATTAACATTCTACATAATTCAGTTGAGTATATATATATATGTATGTATATGTGTGTGTACTGCCATCTGATCTTAATTTATCGATACATACATTTTTTTCTAAGCTATTTTTAATCCAACTATGCATTATTTCTAAGCTTCCTTAATATCGTCTATCAGGTAATCGTTAACCCTAAAGCCGATTAGAACTATAATTAGAGATCCATAATTAAACAAACACTTATTATCTTGTAATTTTTTTAATATTCAATCATTATTATTATTTTAATGTGAGGAATTTCTTAAGCTTTTTACTGAATTCAAAATATCTAATTGTGTGAGCTGATCCTCCTACTTATATTAAACTGACTTCAACATTTGCAACACATAACAACTTGTGCAACATTGAAACCTCCGCATCTCCTTTTCTAACACTCAGTTTTACTCTCTCTAGCGTTTCACTTTCACCAATCTAACTGCTCGTGTGTGAATACAGTAACTTATATTGTAGTGGTACAACTGTATATATGCAAATGTATGATCTATCATTTAAATATGTAATTAAGATTAAATCCCTCACAGACTGTTAATTGCAATATTGAATTGAAAATTCGTATTATATACTTTTAAGTTTGAAAATAAAACATTATTAATAAATAAAAATAAAAATGTTAATAGCTTGTAAAAATCATACTTTAAGGGATTTTTAATTAAATTAATTTTTCATGTGTTGGTTTTTCCTTTTTTATTCAAAAGATTATTTTTTCAATTCCTACTATTAGTTCACAATCTTCCTATATATATATATTTTTCTTAAATTTTTAGTCGTTTATAAAATACATTTTATATATTCATCCACTCAAAATATTTTTTAACTTGTAGTGGATGACACTTGATGACAATACATTTTTTCAAATATAAATTCATTATTTAAATTTAATTATAAAAATTATAGTTTAATGTTTCAGTCATTATTACTCATCTAGATCGTAGCACCTTTGTATAAGACAAATTTGTTAAATTTGTGATGAAGATTTAACTTAAACTTAATAAAAAAATTCATATCCTAGTTAGACGTCAGCATTCCAATTACATTGGTTTACAGATAAATTCTCACCTTCAACTTTTGTTAAAGAATGTAATTACAATTTTAATGTGGTTAAAAAGTTTTTAATTTTAATTTAAAAAGTGTTTCACCACTTAATATTATGATTCTGTCATGTATATGTAAATATTTATATTAATGGTAATTATTTTATAAAAAAAATCTAAAAGAAAATTTTTTTGTGGACCTAAGGAGGAATTAAATTAATTTTTTACATTACTTGTTTACTTATTAAATGTATGGGATATCTTATGGTTACTAAATGAGAAAAACCGGAAAAAACTGAGGATATTACTTTATCCTTTTCCAGTCCCATATTCGACATTAATAGAAATATACTTTCAATCAACATCTTGTCATTGAACTGATTCTTGTACTAAATTATAATTAATAAATTATTATGTGGAAAAATATTTTTCGAGAAAATACAGGCTATTTGTAAATGCAGGGATTTAAAACAGTTTGATAACGAAGATATATTGTGAATTAATTGTAAAAATGTTTAGTACATTTATGTGTTTGTGTGTGTAACAAACTCACTTTATATAAATTTAAAAATTCTAATTTTTAATATTTTTTTAATCTTATTTAAGAATTTCATTTTTAAACGCCAGTTTTTTTCATGTGATTTTTCGAGCTAAAATTAGCAGTAGTTTTTTTTCCAAAAAAAACTACGAAATCTCTTCGTTCTTTCAAGTGATATAACATTCTTATAATTCTCTTCACTTTTGTTCCGTAAATGAGAGTTTTTGTAGATTGTCTCTCTTTTTTTTTTACACTCATGTCCATAAATTAAAGATAATTCAGAATCACACAGAAATTAAACTCTAAAATAAAAATTTCACCTGTAGAATTATCACACACATCTTGAAGAAGAAAATGCAAATTACAGGAAACCACCAGATGGCGCGTATAGTGCGTCACAATGACGAGAGTGTAAGAGAGGGTATATAAGAAATGGTGGCAAAGAAGTAAAGTTGTTCACAAGCGCTTTAGAAGCCTTTCAGTGCAATAACCGCATAGTTATGGCACAAAGGAAGCATTTGGATGATTTTTTACGTGGTAGAATTATCGGACGACTGGAATGTGGAAGTACCCAGCTAGAAGTATCCGAGGAACTTGGAATCACCCAGAGGGTCATCTCCAGGCTTTGGCAACGATTCCAAGATGATGGTAATGTGAGTAGATGTTACAGCACATGTCACCCCCGAGTTACAACGCTGCATGAGAACGGTATTTGGCAGTTACTGCCAAAAGAAACAGACGGAGCACAGCATCAGACCTATCTCGTCAGCTCTCTTCAGCTACCGGTACGACAGTTTCAAGGCAGACCGTGTACAGACGCTTAGGGCACATTGGTCTATATGCTCGTAGACCTGTCAGATGTGTTACCCTTACCGCAACTCACTGTCGCCTACGATTAACCTGGAGTAGAGAGCATGCATTGTGGACACCGCAACAATGGTCTTGTGTGATGTTTTTCCGACCAGTCCAGGTTTAGTTTGCAGTCTGATTCTAGCCGGACTTTCATATGGAAAGCGCCAGGTACCCGTTACCACCAAGAGAACACCATTACGGTGGTGCAGGATGGCTCGTTTGGGAAGGAATTATACTTGGTTCCAGAACTGCCCTGCATGTTCAGAGTGTAACGATGACAGGCCACATCTTTTGGGATGTCATTCTGGAACAACATGTACGTTTGTTTGTTTCGGGGCCCATGGGTGCTGAATTTCTGTTTATGGATGACAACGCCCGTCCTCACCGTGCAAACATTGTAGACGAATGCCTTCAATCGGAGGATATCACCCGTATGGATTGGCAAGCTTACTCACCAGACTTGAATCCAATAGAGCATGTGTGGGATATGCTTGGCCGACGATATGCCCCTCTCACCTGTCTACCGGAACTTCGGAGGGCATTGCTTGATGAGTGGTGTAATATTCCCCAAGATCAGATTGATAATTTAAAACTCAGCATGCGTAGGTGTTGTAAGGCCTGTATTGCATCGTCCGGGAGACATACTCCGTATTAACCATCATACTAACCATGTTATACTGTTTTTGTAAATAGGTTCTTTTTGAAATTTGCTCCAGGGAGTAAAAATCGCATTTTTATTAATTATGTCAAACATATAACATCTTTTTGCTCTTTACCTTTAGTTTAATAAATAGACTTTACAAATAAGTCAAATTTGTTTTGCTTCTGTCTCTTTCTTTGCCTGAACTTCATCATCCTTAATTTATGGACATGAGTGTAATTACACTTATAGAGAATGGACGCAAAAAAAAAAAAAAAAAATGGCCTCACTCCTAAAGTTAAAAATAACTTTTTTACTCGACTCTTACCTTAGTAACGAATATTTTTTGAATCTTTTACACATACACACAAACATTGTGTCTATGTGTTTGCGCGCATGCGTATGAAGTGTATATGTGTATGAAAAAACATAATTAGTAACTTATAATAAAGAACAATTGCATTCATTTTAACCATACTCAGTCCTCTGAAATTATTACAGAAAAGAGAGAACCTGTTAGCTATACGTTACCTAATTTATTTTTATAATTTTTTGCAAACAGGTTACATTATAAAGAATGTTTTTTACAATATAGGTATATTAATAATTTAATTTTTTTAGGAAAAATAGTATATATATTCTTAATATTGATTTTTATCCTAATTATCTGCATTTAATTAAAATTAACAATAACCCTCTTATTACATATTATCTTGATATACCTTTGAGAAAAAGATATTAAATTAAATAGTAAAAGATTTCATAAAAGAGAAGCCTTTAATTTTATTATTGTATAAAAAATTGTTGGAATAGTTATATTATATAGAAATATTATACTTAATTACCTAATGTAATGATGAGTTTGTTTATTAAAAACGAGAGAAATAATTAATTATTAGTTATTTTTGAGATCACACTATGTATTATCCAATCAATTTTTATTATGTACTCACTTGGAATGAGTTGGGTATTATTGATTTGTTATACCTTTTTTTTTCCTTTTCCTTTTTGAAGGGTCTTTATTTCACTAATTCTCCATACTCTTTTTTTTTTTTTTTTCGTTTTGCTTAAGCTAGATGGTGCCCTGATTAAATAATTTCGTAATTTTTCTATTGTTCAGCAAGCATTTATTATTCAAAAATTCATTTCACTTAAAGTAAAATATTTTCAAATTTTAAAACGGCTTTTATATGTTCTCTCTCTCTCTCGTGCATTTATAATATATATTTTATAAAAATATTTTTAAGCAAGTATGGTTGGGCGGTTTCTGGTAAAAGAATTCAATTAATATTTTGCAGTTAAGGTTTTGTCCTTTACAATTTTTCAGTTTTCGGTATGTATTTTTTTATTTTTTATTTTATTTTTACGGCGTGCAAATTTTTGTTATAACTAGTTTTTGTTTTTACCATCTACTGTTTTGCTTTTTTTTACCCAATAATATAGAACGTTTTAGGGGTAGTTTGACGCTTCAGAATTGTGTTTAACCCTACAGTCTCATTTCTAAACAGTGTCCGCAAATGTAACGCAATGGCCATGTAACGCTTTGAGCTATACTTCATTTTTATACTTTTATTTATTGTATAGTTTTAAGTTAGACTTATAGAAATTTAGTACATCATTCATTAACATTTCATTTGTATGTTTTTGGTATACGTGTGCATTTAATAAAAAAAAACCGGAATTTTGCCATTAAGAAAAATATCAAAGTGAAAAATATTTTAAATTTTTTCTCAGAACAAAATTTTTTTATTTAAACTGCGGACATTGTTTTTTTTAGGGTTAGTAATTATTTATAAGAGGATGAAAGGAAATTTCAAGACATAATTGAAGAACAAAAATAGGGGAGCGTCATAAAAATTTAATGTTTCTCAATGTGAAAAAAAATTAATTTTAATTAAAAATATTTTTATATGTTGATATCAGCTAATGTAATTGATAATTTTTTTTTCTTTCTAAGTGTTTTTAAACCTTTATAGTGCGAAATCACAAATTGATGGAAAACTTAAGGAATGAAGTGAAATTGATCTTTTCCTCTCATAAAACTGATTTTAAGAAATATTATAAATATAAACTATTAAAATCAATCAATTTTCTTTATTTATTACAACAGAGTTAAACAGTTGTATATATTTGGCGATTTTTTTTGAAACCTTTAATAATGCTAAAAGATATTTAAAAATAAGTTTCTTACAATTAAAGCAATTTTTACATAAGTGACTAAGTTAATCTTAAGTTTATAAATGTATGTGGACAAAAGAAAAATATTTAATATATTTTATATACCTTAGAAAAAATGAAATTAAGAATTGGTATACTATTAATTTCTCTTTTTCTAGCACATTTGATTCTAAACACATATTTTGTTTTCTTACATACATCACCAAACTCCAAGTATACATGAGAAGTGTTATCTTTCTTTTTAGTATGAACCTAAAATTAAAAAAAAAACATTATAAAATCACTTCATTGCCCTTTAAATGCGTTCTTATGAAATCAAATGTCAAAAGAAGACACTATTTTCACTTCGATCTATAAAAAGTAATGTTGTAATGTGAGTTAATATTAAAATTGTACTTTGGCCACATTACTTATTAATAAATCTTGTATATTACACATATTAACAATTTTACAGAAATATATACGACATCCAGACTACTGAGAAAGTTTCCAAACAGCCATAATATGAGAGCGAAGTTATTAACTATCTGTTCTTAAAGATAAAAAATCAGAATCTTACATAACTTTGGAATCTTCAGTACTTCAATTTGGAATATAAAGAATGGAAGACCATTTCGAATTCTCTTTCCATCCCATTAGGAATGAAGTACTGGCGACTTCAAACAGCATAGTAATCATACGCTTTCCTCAAACATAGCCAAACGATTTTTGACAAGAGAACGATAAGGAAAAGTATAAACTTCTGCAACAACTTCATCGAAATTTTTGAGCTGAAAATTTTTATAAAAGATTGCGAAACATATTATTCGGAGTATCTTTTTTGATAGGTAAAGACGGCTGATGTAGCATAGCAATCAAAAGAGTTCCACGTCCATACCTCATCAGTAATTTCTATACTTATTTTCCCCTTTTGACAAGAGAAAATCATATGTTGCATCTTCCTCCATCACTTTTCGTAGCTCCATTTTGAATTATTTTGATGCTACAACGTCTTTTCCAAAAGTTAGAATTGCTATTGCATTTGCACAGGTGTTCATTTTTTGTTGTTAAGTAACTATGATTAGAAATAAACTTAGACTCGAGTTTCTATATAATGAATCAAGAAACAAATTTAGGCACAGTATCATGTTTTTTGCAGATTTGCTACCTTTAACGTAAGAAAATTTAAACTGTTTATATATGTAACATAATTTACATGGTAACTATAAAATACTTTAAAAAAATGTTGTTAGGTATTTCTGATTATTTTTATGCTATTGTGTTCATTATAAATATGAATGTTAGAGATTTATTTTTATTTTGAATTTTTTTCTCATTTTGTAATACATTTTCGTATATTTTATTCAAAGTCGAAACTGAAACAAGCTATATTTATTATTCTCATTGAAGAAATTTTTAGAGAACATTGAAGTGTATAAAAAGTTCATTATTTTACTCCATAAAATGTATTGTAATCATCTCCGAACCTGGTGATAATGTCTCAAAGTATGTAGTTAATACGACATACCATTTTTTTTTCTTTTTTGGATCAATCAAAGCATAACACGCATTTGATTAATAATAATTATTTTATAAAGCAGATTAAAAATGTACCACAAAATGGACCTTCTAGAATATATAGTACCTTTACTTATATTCAGATTTTTATGGAAAACAACATATTTATACATAAGAATTTTACCTGTAACAATGTATTGATAACCAAATTATATTTTTGGTAAAACTAGGAGTTTATGTCTATAATTAGGATATATGCCCTTACTTGGACCTTGTTTAGACTATCAACAGAATAATTAACAGAAAGACTGAATGCAACTTTGGAACTAGTTTGATATCATGGGCCAAGCAGCGTTTGTTGTCACCGGAATGGAATTAAAGATGGCGGCATAGGGGTAAAACATCATCAGGAAGATCATTTTAAAGAATTGTTTTGAAATACATTGAAGTATATTTCAAATGAAGAATATAGGATGAGATTGAAAATAAACAAGATCGATCAATAAATAATGAATATAAATGTAATATAATAAAAAGTTGCGTACTAATAATCATATTATGCAGTAAATCATAATAACCTTATAACATACTATTTAATAATAATTGTTATATATAATAATAATTATTTCAAATAATAACAATCATACTATCATTTAATTGTAATTATAAAAAAGAACAATCACATCGTATTGTAATATAATAAAAATTATACATAAGGATACGCGGATGTAACATAATTTTTAATAAAGAGCAAAATAAAAATTTTAAATAGATAAAATTTTTAAATAAATAACAATTTTAAATAAATAACAAAATATGTATATAAAAATATTTATAAAAAAATATACACTTTTTTATAAGTTACGAATATTATATACTTATTACACACAATAATAATTGTATTTTAATATTATATATTAATAAGATATATAATTACATAATATAAGTAAAAATTAATAATGAATATCAATTAAAATTACTGAAAATTTGCAATATTCCAAAACCTGCAGCTCCTTCAACACATTTCATTGGACGAACGTTCAAAAAACATAATAGCTGAGATAGGTTAAATTTTTTTTTAAAAATCGAATTAAAATCGTTTGAAATTAATAGGATTACAGAGGGAAAAAACCAATAACAATTATTCCTAATATACGCTATCACCATGGCAACCATATTGCCAGACGATAAAAATATCAATCTAACCATATTCTTGGCTCATCTTGGCAACAACTTGGCGAGTGCCGCGTGATATCAAACTAGGACCGCAACTTTAAACGTTGTGAATTATTAATAAATTGAAATATTTATTATGAGAAGGGATATGTTTGTTTTTCATATTAGAAAAGCTCCAATATAGAACTGTAATATTCATATTAATGTATAAGTATTATTTAAGAATTCGTAGCGTTACTATTAAATAATAAATATAGTTAAGAAATTGATAATTTTAAAAATATGCATAAGTTATTGTTTTAAAGCTTTATTGCCTCATTAAAATTTCTTGATTTATGCATTTGTAATAAATTTAATATTAGTTTGGTTAATTTTACATTAATAATTATCACTTAATTTACCTTATCTTAGATGTCATTATCAGATAGCTTCTCTTTACATTTATCTGTTTTTGAGACAGTTTATCTGTTTTGTAAACTTTATATTTTATACTTTCTCTTTTTGAAAAAATATTTAAATCTAATGAATTGTTATATCTTTTTCTCTGCTTAAGATGTGTGTTTGATGTCTCAAAAGAATATCATTTATAAAAAGAACTACTTCGTGATTTTCAGAAATGTGATTTCCTTTTCGAAGACTATTTATGACGAGATAAGTAGATGACTTTTTGATACTTATTGTTCAAATGTGATTTAAAGTTTTTTTTAAAAAAATATCATTTTAGTATTTTAAAATTTATTAGAATCTTCCTTGTACTTAACCGTTTATTGCTTTTAAATTATGGTGAGATTTAGAGTTTTACAAATTAATTTTATATTACAATTTTTTTCACATTATGTCATACTGTATTTTTCTAATCTTTTTTGTTTTGTTTTTGTTTCTCCTAGTAATCTAGATAAGTACAAAAGTGGTTGTTTGCCTAAAATTGTTTTTAACCTGTAATCTTGAAATAAAAGTTTGCCAATCTATTACCCTGGCTGTTTGTGTGTGTTTGGATTATTTCCAAACGATTTATTTAAACAAGACACTTTTAAACAGTAACAAATTACTAATGAGTTTATTACTTAAATACATAAGGTTTGATCATCAAAACACAATTTATCACAAAACAATCAGACTATATTCATTAATAATTGTTTCAACAGCAAAATGTATAGTTAACCTAGTAGCTTAATAGAGCTAAATACATTTATTTTTGTGAATGTCAGTTTCAGATTTTATACTTTCTTTGTCTTATATCATTATGATTTCATGCTTGAGATTGCAAAAGGAAAATCCCTTATGGCTTTTATTTTTCACATACTTTTGCGATATTACATAGAATTTCAGAACTGGACATTATATACTTAGAAAATCAAACATAACAAAAAAATGAAGCTGTTCATACTTAATTAACAATATATGTTATTGAAAAATATCACATAAATGTTTAAAATTTTATTGAAAATTACAATAAGCTTTAACTCGATGTAGTGTTAAATTTAAGATATATATATATATATATATATATATATATATATAATACAACTGATAATATAATAGTAAAATTTGATGACAGTATAATTTTCTTGTACATAAAAAAAAAATTTGTTTTGGCATCAACGGAAAAAAAATTACCTAAAATTATGCAACAAGTACTCCATTCCAAATTGTAAAATTCCGTGAAAAAAATTTGTTTCTTCAAATGCAAAAATTTTTTGGTAATTAAATAATTGAATAGAAAATATGTATAAGACAAGTTTGAAGTTATTTTGTTTTAAAACAAACTGCAAAACAAATTTTTACATAAACTGTTGCTAAAGAAGTACTTTATTTTGAAAACTTTTTATGACAAACTTTTATAATGATTGGACATATTTCAATTACATTTTTAAAAGAATATTTTGCACAATATATAAAGAAATTAAAATGTTTTTCCCTAAAGTAATTCAGGAATTTGTTTGAAATTGATTTTTAAAATTGTAACTACAAAGCAAGCTCGTTTACAAGTTTAAAAATTAATAGTTTTAAAAAATTATGAAATTAATGTAAGAGAAATTAACATTAAACATTAAACAATAAACAGCATGGTGAATGTTAAAGTACGATAATTATGAAAATGAACTATATTATTTTATATGCGTATATGTATTATTTTTCACTAGCTGTTATTTTTACAGTATATAAATATAACTTTTTTATTATTACTTACAATGTGGCAATGCATTTCCACTTAAACCTGCTGTTGAATCATTTCTCTAATGTTTACAAAAATATCATTCGAAAGTGGCTCCCATTTTAACCAACGACAAATCATTCGCAAGAGCCTTAATCAACATATCTTAAACCTCACATAAACCACCTGGCCCTCCACAGTAGATTTTCCAGCTGCCACAATCCTCAGCTGCTACGTCATGTGCCATTTGAATATTCTCTCGCAATGAGTCGAAGCAGGAGTGTCACGTCGCTTTAACTTTGACTAACTGCGGTTATCTGACAGATTGGAGAGTATAAATGTCAGAAGAGATTACTTCTCTTGGCCCATTAACGTGCCAAATATTCAAATGTGCTTGCAAATGAAGGCGAAATGGAATCCAGATGGGGAAATGATGAGACCTTCTGCGATCGCATTTGCTTGCTTTGAGGCAGATTAAGGTTCCTGAACGTGTAACTGCCACCGACATGATGTGGCTTGGCTCATTTTCTTTCAAAAGATATCTTGTTTGAGAACGATACGAAAAGAGGGATTTCCTTTTTTTCTCTTTTCTGAAAGCTTGATAATGTTTAAAAGTGTAGTAATCCTGTAAAGTAGAAATTTCACGAGCTGAGAGTTGTTATGAGAAATAGGTTGTGAATAAATGGGTCTTTGAATGAAAATGTTGATCACATAGTCATAGAGGTCTAATCCTTAGTATACCAGATATGAGATTTTACATGATTTCATGTGAATGTCATATGTTATTAAGCATTTTCATTTGACATTTTCATATAGTGTTTTTAATACTATATATATCTGATTTTTCTGACACATAATTAGAGATAAATTGAGGCAATTTATGCCTCTTAAATCAATGGTTGGTGAAAACAAAACAACGACGATTGTCGATTTTTTCCGAGGTCAGACAGTAGAAATAAAAAATAATTTTTTTATTAAAATTTCAACATTACGCAAGATGGTTTTTGAAGTTCATAAATTTATACTTAAATTACTCCTAACAAAAGTGGAACTGGTGGAACAAATAACTCATCAATGTTTCTTGTAAACGTAATTATTTTTCCATCCCATGCAAACATTCACTATTTATTAATAATTGTGTGTTAGAAACTACATTATTAGGAGTCACTGAAATTTAGAAAAAAGGAAGTTATATATATATATATATATATATATATATATATGTATATATATGTGTGTGTGTGTGCGTGTGTAATAATTTCCTTTAATTTCGTCTAAAGAACTTTTTAAATTTGTATTGGTCCTAGCCTTCCGGACTCACGCACAAAAAATAACCAGCAAACTAGGATAATCGTAACAGTATCTTTCGAAAATTAGCAGTTTGCGTTTTTAAAGTAAGATTGCACCAGAATCTGCCAAACGATATTTCCCCACCAATCATAGGCTCCATCCACGCAAATCACGCTGTGACATGTATATTCGCATGCCACTTACTAATCCTCTTGGGGAAAATCTCTATTACTTTAAATATTGCTCCTTTGAAAACTTTCTCCCGAAGAAAAAGTTGCGGCGTATGTAAATCATATCGTATATTTAAGCATTAACTTTTAGGTCCGAGTGAGAGAGAGTGGTTAGGAGTTAGATGATAAAAGCTAGTGATTAACGTAAAGCAATTGAAAGCTAGACGAGAGTGACTCGTCGATTAGTTAATTTATATAAAAGATTTATAATTAATGGATCAGTTAATAAGATATTTGAATTAGAATAAAATAGACCAGAAGTGGATTATCTGAGAGGAGTTACGATTATTTAGAAGGGTAGATTACCAGAAGTTCCCAAAGTAAGTGATTCTACTCATAATTAAATGTTAAATATCTCGTATATCTAGTTTTTGTCCCAATACTTTAATATAACTGCATTTCCTACCCTGTGTTCGTGAGACTTATTAAAGGATTAATAAATTATATTTGTTTTATATATTTTGACTGGTTTTCATTCTAACTTTTAGTCACTGGGAATCACTGATAATCACTGGGTAATATAAGAGGAAATCACTGGGATTCCAATCACGGAGATATCCTTTACAACGCGGATTTCAAGACTTCCTGTTGCCTCTTCAAGCAAAAGTTCCAAGATACTGGAAAAGCTTCTTCATTTTTTTTTTGTTTTTTTTTTGTATTTATCATGTTATAAATAGCTGTCTTTGTTGTCGAGTCCAAATTTTAGGTTTGTTGTTGAAATGTTCTTCTACACATCAATAAATGTGAATTAAAAAGTACCAAGTATCCTCAAGTATGTCATGGCTACATGAACAAAATATTTAATAATCAGGAAAAAATCTAATCTGAAGGACATTTCATATTAAAATATTTATTTTATGCTTCAAAGTAATTGCGCTGTGGTTATGACCGAGTGGTCATACTCACAAACTCGTGGATGACGTTATCTAGTACCCACTCGAAACCTAGTGTAACTGAAGCTCTGTTGTGAAGAGGGACTGATGCTTATCAAATATATTGAAGTCCAAAGTCCTCCTGCTAGCGTGATGTGGAAATTCGGAGTGGTGATTTGGCGGTTCAGATGATGTTCTTGGCACTTGACCGATTTCCAAATGTTGATGTACGCTTGACCGAAACAATAGCTCTTGACGTAATTTAAAAATCAAATCCAAACTGGCAAAAATTAATATACATGTTTAATAATGCAATTATTTAATTTAAAAAATGAAAATGAAATATATATTCCATCTAACAATTAAAAATTTGAAATTATTTATAAATTAAGGCTGACGAGTCATAAAATGTACATCCTTTCTCTCATAAATACACACATTGTTTAACTCCTGAGAAATTTTCTTATTTATTGTTTTTTTATTTATACAACTCTCGTGCTTAGCTTCTTGACCATTTGACGCTGAGTATCCCAGTACCGAATGACAATGTCGTCAGTCCGGTATTCATCCAGTCTAGTGCATTGGAGCAGGTGGTCACCATCCATTCTGGCATGGCAGCAGATTGGGCAGGCCTCGTCAGCAAACAGGCCAAGCCAGGGAGGTGTGCTCCCAGAAAGCCATGTCCGGTGGTTAGGCGAAAGCGGGCAACAGCCTAGGTTCTCTCCAGGTGCCTCGGGATTGGACCCAAAGCGGCCAAATTTCCCAAGGCTTTCCAAGGAGAAGAAATTTACTTAATAATTATTTTTCAATTCCTACTATTAGACCACACTCTCCGTATATATATATATATCTTTTCCAAATTTCAATCGTTAATACTCGTTAAATAATTTATTCTGCATTATTTTGATGAAGTTACAACTAGCAGCAACAGATGTGCCAAGATAGTAGTAATTCACTTCATTTTTTTAAATTACTTGTTAAATGATTTAAACATAATTATTTATTAAATTCATTGCGACTAATAAAAAACATAAAACTAGAGTTCTAAACCTTTTTTTAATACGTTGTCAATGATTTATAGCTTCCGATCATTTTCGCATTATTGTTATTATTATTTTTATTATTTTGAATACTATTGCACACACAAACGATTTTTAAATGTAAATGAATGGTGCTGTGTGTGAATTTCAAGAATATTTTTATTCGCTTGTAAAGCGGTAACAATTTTTTTACATTATAAATATAATAACTTCATTAAAAGCAAGTTTTTGGACTTAAAAATCTAAAAAGTTGTTTTTATTAAACTGCATTTTAATATTTTTTGTTCAAAACACACGTTTCAGGTTTTGAAAAACGTAATAAGAAAGTTTTTGGATCGATGTTTTTTTTGGAAAGAAAAAAAATTTCCTTTTTTCATTTCAATTGCAAGTTTGACTGATTTTGAAGAAAGATGTTGTTATTGATTTACGCGGAAACTCTGTAGTAGGTGAATAGCGAAACACAACTTTCAGATATGCCTAAGGCTCTGCAGATTTAGGCAATATAAGAACATGAATTTAAAGAACGTTTTCTAACTGGAAATCCAAAATATTAAATTTGTTCCTAGCTATTGAACTGAAGCAGATGCTCTTTTAAAAGTTTGAAACTATGTACTTGGGCCTTTAGGCTATGTATTGATCTTGGAGGTTTTTTATCTTTTTATATACTTAGTGCATTAATCTCTTAAGATAAATCAGCATTAAATTTTGATATGAAGTATATTTATGAAATTTGATTCGTGTATATTTCTTCTACACACTTTTTTTTCTTATCTACGTAATCAGAACATCTTTTGAAAATATGGTAAGAAAATTCTCAAAGTAAATATTTAGCATTGCGCAGTAGTTTTTTCACATATACAGGACACAAAAATGTATGTAATTCTTTACTTTTCTCAAGACTTCATATATTGAAAGAAGAATTACTTTGAGTATATTTAAGTATTCTTATACTCAGAAATTCATTCAAGCTTCGTGGAAAATAACAGGGTTGTGTAATATCAGTAATATAAAATCATATAAAATCATCTTGTTTGCATACATGACTCTTTATACAGAATCATTCGATACAAATTTGGTACTTTTCCGATTCGCTGGCGCAAGCGATGAAGTCGCCAAAAATGATACAACCGACTCCAAACGGAATATTCTTTGTATTAACCTTCCGCCACCATAATTCATAACAAGTCGCGTTCTTATTCTTATCAATAACATCTCTTTATCAAAAATTTCTGAAAAACTAACATTTATAGCATTTTTGTGTGTGTATATTATGCTTTCTCACCAATAACGCCAACTTGGCGAGATTTTCATGGGAGAAACGGAAAAGTACTTAAAATTTAAAAAAATACACTATTCCTGTGACTAAATTTATCAGAAAAGAAGAAAAAAATTCAGAAAATTCTGCTTTCCTGTTACATTTTATTGCACTTTTATATGCGAAGGCAATTTTTTTTTTTTAGAATTTTTCAAATCGTATTCACATATCATGAAATTTTCGTCATATAGAACCTGTCACAATGATTAAAATTATAGCTACACTTTAGAAAGTCAAAATTTGAT
>BMAO01017316.1:0-38163 GCA_019973975.1 Trichonephila clavata
TTCTGCTAGATTTTGTCAAAAAACTGCAATATGTATTAACTGTGGGTTTCGCTTCTGACAATGTTCTAGTAATTCAGGTGCATAATTGCAAAGGGATCACCCTGCTAACTCACAAATTGCCCCGATTACATGAGGGGAAAAATATATTGGAATTAAAATGTGAACAACATCTTACATTGGAGAGGCGCGAAGAAGATACCGTGATAATAAAAGGGCATCTTACTCAGCAATATCAAACTAATGCAGTTAATCTAGATATGCAGCCATTTGGAAAAAAAACTTGAAAACATGTTGGTATCTTTTCAAGCAATTTTAGAAAAGCAAACCTCTTTCATTTTGGAAGCTTTTCAGAAAACAATAGAATCGGTACTTTCTCACCTTAACAAAGTTTTGAAATGGGGAAATCGAGTTATTCTCCATCGCGGAAGAAAAAGGCAGTAGATAACATTTCCTCAATCCGTAAACCCGTGAATCTAGTGAAAGCGACGCATCCATAACATAGAAATAGACAACGGATAAATACAGAAATAAGATGTTTTTTGTAATACGTTCCTTTCTTTTAAAGTTTTTGTTTTGTGGGCTAATTATTGCCTTTTATTTTGTCTCCATTAGTTTGATTTTCTTCCTCAAGGGAGGATAGTTTTTTTTCTAGCTCAATTTTCTCTACTTAAGTATTTATGAATATAATTCAATGGAATTGCAGAGGTTCCCTCCCTTTTCCTGAAGCAGATATCTGGATTTTTCAAGAACCTTTTTAACAAATAAAGATAATATAATTTTCCAAATAAAACCATTTTTAGAAAAGACAAAGAAAATAGATCAGGTGGAGGTTTAATAATAGCTGTTCCTTCAAATATTCTGCACAACAACATTCCAATACAGTTCAACAAACAAGAGACTTAGAAATCCTCGCAATTAAAATTATGTTCGAAACATTTCGTTTTATATTATAAATATTTACGCCCCACGGGGATTAAATATTATGCTGATCAAATTTTTTCTTGAATCCCTGACGGCTCCGATGTTCATTTTTGGTGATTTTAACCTTCATCACCCGATGTGGGGATCGGATCACATTTCGAGATATAGTAATGATTTTATTGAATAGATTACTGATTCTAACTTGGTTCTTCTTAACACGACTATTCCCACATATAGAAGTTCGGCAGGTGCAGCATCATGATAGATCTCACAATTTGTTCTTCAAGCATGTCTGGATACTGCAATAGTTATGTTTTAGATTGTTCTTTTGAAAGTGATCCTAGTCCAATTATTATAGAACTTTCTCTCCTCAGTTCAAATAAACGGATTTTAAAAAAGTAAACTGGCAAGCAGCTATGAACCAAACGCAATTTATTTTCAGCAATATAGAAGTTAATTCTGAAAATCTTACCGATATAATTTCTCAAATCATTGCAAGTAATATTAGGGAAGTTAAGGTTTCGAACAGATCCTTCCCACCATGGTGGAATAGTACTTGCTATAGATTTTATAAGCTTAAAAAATATTTAGGAAGAGAGCCATTAGAGAAATTTCACCTGAGTTATGGATCAATATAAAACAATATGCGAGCAAACTTAGATTCTACATAAAAAATGCTAAGAGAATGTACTGGACAAGATATGTAATAATGTTTCTAATCCCAAGATGTTTTTTAATATTCTGAAAAAATTCTCCACAGTTACTGCCACCGATCAAAAACTTAATATTATCCAGCTTAATAATAGGTTTATCACTCATCCTCAATTGCAAGCAGACATGTTTGCAGATTATTTGCATCAAAAAATGCCTATCATGAACCCCTTCCTTTGGATTTTCTCTACGAAAAGATACCTTCTAAATAAACCATTCCATATTTTTGAATTGCATAGAGCAATAAAAAATTCAAAAAATAGAACTCCTGGGGCTGATCATGTTACGGCAATTTTCTTTAAAAATCTTGATCATGGTCAATGTGATATAATTTAAGATATTTTCAAAATTTATTTGATAATGCAATCGTTCCAGATTCTTGGAAGCATGCAATCATTCTACCGATTCAAAAACCATGTAAAGATAAAATTAAAATGTCTTCCTACAGACCAATAGCTCTGACTTTTGTATTTTCAAAAACTTTGAGAGAATTTTGGCTAATCGGATTTCTTACTTTTTAACTAAAGAAAGAAACTTCACCCCCAACATTATGGTTTCGTTCCTTTCAAAGATAGCAGAAATGCTACTTATCTTGTACATAAGGCAATAATGAATGCAAAATTACAGAATTTTTTTTTAGGGATAATTTTAGATATTAAAAGTGCATACGATTCAGTTTATGTGGATGGACTTATTTATAAATGCTTACAGATTGGTATTGCAGGAAATTTAGCGAATTGGATTCATAATTTTCTCACATCTCGATCATTCCAAATTAAATGGAGGGGTTATTTTTCTTCCAAAAAGCTTATTCCGCAGGGCCTTCCTCAAGGCAGTGCTATCCTATTTTGTATACTATTTATATGCATGATTTTTTTGATACCTTAGAGTCGGAATGCTTGATTTATGCGGACGATATATTTTTATATTGCTCTCATAAATCCCTTGACGTTATTTGCAAAAAGATGCAAAATACTCTGGAAAGAATTTCCCAATGGTGTAAATATTGGAAACTGAATTTAAGCCCAGAAAAATGTACATTAGCTGAATTATCAAATAAAAGAAATTATACGCTTCCTAATATTATGTTGGCTGGATTTCCCCTACAATGGCAATCTTCTGTTAAATATTTAGGAGTTTATTTTTCTAAACGTTGTCAAAATATTTCTATTAAAAATCAACTAATCAGTAAAGCGTTGAAAAGGATCAACGCACTGAAAGGCATGGCATATAAACATTATGGGCCGAGATCTCATTAATTTAGTCAATAATAGCATTTGCAGTGTTTTTTATTACATTTGTCACATAATAAATAAATGGGTCTGAAAATCAATTAAAACCTTTCAATATTATCAAACTAAAGCCCTCCGAATAGCATTAGGTCTCCCCCAATGGACCCCAAATATTGTGCTGCTAAAGTTGGCTGGTCAAGAAACTCTGTCGATAAAATTAAAAGATTAGCAAACAAGTTTTTTATTACTCAAATCTCTAATAGAGATTTTTCTCCTCTTTATTACAATAACCCCGAGACAATGAATCTTAATGTTTTGGAAGAAGATAAAAATAATATCATTAGTATACTGCATGATTTAAATGTTGATGGTGATCAAATTATTTCAATTCCCAGATTAATTACCTTTTCAGACCTTCCATGTAAAATTTGTATCAATAGTTTTAAATTTCAAGATAAAAATCTACCGACTCCCGCTATAAGCGGTTTATTTGATGAAGCAGTCGAACGTGAATTTCAAATTTTTTCATTATAGCTACTGATGCTTCAAAAAATCATCACTTTACTTCAATAGCAGGTATATCACAAAATTCTTCATTTGCATACAGAATCAACCATTGTAATTTTGTTTTTACTGCAGAAGCTTTGGCTATTTGTCAGGCTTTAGATGATCTGGTGGAATTTAATGCAAATTTACTTGTTTTGTCGGATAGTTTTTCTGTTCTTTCTGCACTTCAAAATTACTCGATCAAATCCCATAAGCTAATTCATAGACTTGCTTACAAAATTTACATGCTGTCTAACTATATTAAACAATTGATTCTGCTTTGGATTCCTGGACATTCGAAAATTGTTTCGAATGAGCAGGCGGATAATCTCGCAAGATCGGTCACGGAGTCCAATGTTTGACTGGATTGCCTCAGAAGACATTTATAAAAATATATATCAGAATAGAATTCAAAAAATTAATGAAAATTTTTATTCAAGCAAATATTTTGAAAAATTGGGTGATATTCCGACCATTGATATCATTTCAAAGTGGACAGAGAATCGAAGAGAAGAAATCTTGAGCACTCGAATCTTCAGTAAAATGATCATAACTCCAGGCCTTTTACATAAATTTAATTTACAGGATAATGCAATGTGTAATACATGTAATTGTATAAATGATTTGGATCACATCATTTTAAACTGTAGCAGATACACAAGACATCGTAATAATCTCTGGCTTATTCTCCGTATCGATCCACATTCCACTATCATGTTTAGAGATGTTTTGGAAAGAGCAATGAATAATAAATCAACATTCAGGGCCTTTTTAAAGGGAATGAAATTTTTTAATATCTACTAAGCTATTAGGTTCTGTTTCTTTCTTTTTTTTCTTTTGAGGGATCATAGCCTGTGTTGCTCTATATCCCTTCAACCTTTCAATCAATCAATCAATCAATCAATCAATCAATCAACTAACAAATCAGCAGGTAAAAGGGATAAACAGTTTACTCTGATTTAAATTTACATCTAGCTAATTATGAACGACTTTATAGTTTTGTTTTACAATCAAAATGAGAGGGATGCACTTGATTAGATATCAGATAATCCTAATTTTTACATCACTTTTGTAATGATTTACACTTTTTGGGTGCCTGAGTGAAGCGAAAATTACCACCGCTGTCCTCATCAAAAGTCCCACCCCACTGAAATTTGTAATCACGCACGCTTGTCAAAGTAATCCTTAGAACAGGCGACGCTAAATAACCAATTTGTCTTCTTGACAGTGGCGTAACGTACACCACCACAACCCCCGCATCACGAGGGGGAGCGCAGGGTTCTAGGAAACCCAAAGCCTGACTGACTCCAAGTACCTACCCTTTGTATAATCCAACTTGGGGACCTAAAACCTGATTTTGCAGGGGGACCCAAATGTTCTTCGTTACGCCACTGCTTCTTGAAGTGTACTTTTTTTATCAATTCCTTCTAAGTAGCATTCATGTGCTAGTTTTATATGATTTTTCTATTGCATTTATAATTTATTCATTCAAATAGTCCTTGCTTTCATTTTCTACATTTCTTGACACATTGATTAGGAACATAAGAAAAGAAGATAAAACAACATCATCGACATCTAGATGAGTCAACATTACAGTTTAGTTAACTATAGTGAATAAAAAATACCTATCCTAAATATTCACAATTAGTGATGCTGACTACGGTGCCGTAGAGCCTGGATTCGAATTCCGGAGAAGGCATGTAAGTTTATGTTGTAATCCTTCTTTCCTTTGTGATGTGTACTTCATGCTTGCTTCTATGTAAGCCCCCGTGTGATACTTTGCGGTGCACGGCGTTATAAATGTATTAAAAAAATATTCGCCACTCTTTCGACGAATCCATGTTGCCATTGTCTAAATCTGATCTTGCAAGGGACCCCAGTTGGATTTGATCCACAGTTTTAATTAATTCCCACACTAGATTTCATGAAATTTGCAACTTTACCGCTAGTCTATGTAGAGTTAGCAGAAAGAAAAAAGTATCACATATCAAATGCTCTGTACTAGATATTTCTATGCTATCAGGGACGCTTTTAATTTCCTCGGTGCCACCCCCCTCCCTCCCTTTCATTTCTTACTTTGTCAATTTTGGTTCGAGAATGATTTTTCAAAAAAATTTTCTCTCTATTTCGTCCTCTAATTTTTTGCACCCTAGACACATGCGTAGTGTGCCTAAACGGAAAAGTGGGCTTGTCCATTAAAAATAGTAGGAAAATCCACAGTGTAACCGAGTGATCATTGCATCGGCGATTTTAGTCGAGACGCTTATTCAAATCTTTTTTTTTACCAAAGACACCTTGTAATAAACGCGATGCGTTTATTGGTGTTTGGGAATTAAAAGAAAGATCAGCCATAATCAGTAAAATTTTCAATTTATTGTTCTCTCGCTTAAATTAGCAACCCAGGGTAGGAAATGCACACCACTGCTAAGTATAGGAACAATTACACGGCCAAAATGATACTTAATATTGGAGTATAATTTGACTTACTTGAGTATAATTTGACTATAATTTAGTTTTTTTTCTAGGAACACTTTAGCCATCTACGATCTAATTCACCGTAATTCCGTTATTAGTACTACGACCTCCAGTCGTTATTATTGATCTCTATCTTATTGACTAAATCGTCAATTAGCAATCTTTGATCATTCAGAGATTACTCGTCGCCTAACCTTGACTAGCACTCAACTACTCTCCACTAATTTCGCGTACCTAAAAGTCAATGCTTAAATAGAACCCTTCATTTGAATAAATTGAGTCTTCTTCTTCGGAGAAAGTTTTCAATAGAACAACAGTTAAAAAGAAATAAATATACCCCAAGAGAATTAGTGACAGGTTCGTGGATAAACCCGTTACAACCTGAAGAAAGGCCAATCGATAGATTCAATTCTATAAATCCTCATGTTGTCGTGGATGATAAGGTGTCGACCTCGTCATCTGGCCATGGTTAAAAGTAACGAAACATACTGAACATGGTCAATAGATCTATGTTTTGGACAAATATAGCAAGAAGCTTTCAATACAATAAACAAATGGTACAGAGAAGAATATTCATTGTCATCTTGTCGTTGGTTTCACGATTTCTTTCTTATAACATTCAAGAATTAATTGGCCACCCATCCGGTGTAGTGGCTAGTGACGCGGACTGCCCTGCCGTTGGGCCTGGGCTCGAATCCCGGAGAAGGCATGGACGTTTGTAAATGTATAGTGCCTTCGCGGCATGGGGGTATTCAAAACAAGAAGTCTCTGACCACCCCTAGGGTGTTCTCCCTCAATATTGGAGCGGAATCAAGTCACATCGCACTGTCACCTGCATGGTGCTCAAAGCTACGGATAACGACAGGCGTATATGTAGCCCTTCACCGTGATGAATTTTGCGGGCCTTGTTCTGATGTTATTGTTAATTAGGTGGCATAAGTAACATGAATTAGTTGTTTTTTCTTATACGTCAAAAAATTTGTCTTCTATTCTGCTTTCTGTGTTTGTTCTAATCTGAACTGGAAATCTTTTTAAGTGATGTAGTTAAACAAGTTTTGCCAACCCATTATTCAAACTTACTCTAATAGCTTACATTTTAAATTAAAGTTTTGATGCCTAAATTATTTATTGTATGGTTATAGCTTGATATGTGGTATATTTGAACTTAAAAGTTTCTTCCAGAAATGAACAAATTCACTTAAATATCATTTTAAAAATAAGCATATTAAAAAATAAACTTTTTAAAATTTGATTTTATGAAAGAAGATTAAGATTTTAGGAAACGTTATGCAATATTTTATTATAATAAAGAAAAATAAAATATTGCAGGAAGGGGATTCTAGATTAATTATAATAAATTTTTCATTCGAAATGCAATGCATAAGAAAATTAATGTCAACGAAATTGTTGGGTTTTTCTTGGGACATTTGATCAAATATTTTAGCTAAATTGGTCATATTTCATGATAATAGTCGTCCCTTGTGCAAATCAATATTACTTGTATGACAAAACCCGAATCGTAACCAGTGGCGATATATTAGCATTTATTAATATCACAACATCTAGATGGCGCCACCAGACAGATAACTGGTACGATTTCTCTCTGGGGGTGGAATGGAAACCACAGGAGGGTGACTCGGTAGGTCGTTTAAACTTTGGTGTGCACCAAACGCGTGGAAATTTATATTTTCAAGAAAAAAAATATATGTCTAGAACATAGAGCTGTATATAATTTAGTAGCTAGAAGAGAATTGGAAATAAATTTGGTCATGTAGGAGAGAGAGAGGGTAAGTATCTAACAGTAAATTTCGACCAGATGCGAATTTATCATCCGAGAGACAAGGGTGAAGGTGATGTTGAGACGAGCAGGTTTAGTGATGCAGGGTCTCAAGAAGTACAGGGCAAATCTGAGGTGAGGGAAGATCAGGTCAGGGAGAAAACCACTAACAGGAAGCAAACGCATTGTAAAAGGAAGAGAAAAAGTTCGTTGACATCTTCTTCATCCCCTCCAAAGAATTTGAATGCCCTGAATCGGCAAGTGCGAAAAGAAGACCATCGAAAAGGTAAACTGGAAGAAGAGAGCACCTCCGTCTTCGCTACAGGATGGAAGAAGTGTGAAAAGACGACAGAGAAAGGCAGCTGGAAGAGAGCACCACCGTCTTCGCTACAGAATGGAAGAAAGGTGAAAAGATGACCCCAGGAGAAAGAGAACTAGAAGAGGACAGCACCACCTTCACTACTATCCAGACCACAGAGCAAGATGAGACCAAGGGGAGGTCGAAGCAGGGAAGGTTTGACATCTAAAGGAGAATCATCGACAGCGGGATCCAGGAGGAAGCAAGGAGAGAAGTCAGTAAAGACAAGTCCCTATCCCCTCAAGAGCCGAGCAGGATCAAGGAGGAGACAAGGAGAGGATGCAGCAACGACCAGCAAAGAGAGACGAGCCAGGCTCTACAACTTACGCAGACGAGCGGACTCCAGGAGATCAGGGTTTTCCTCACCAGTCGAGAGAGTTTTCGTCATGGAACAGTTCGCCAGACGCATCAGCCAAAGATCACCTAGGGTCGAGGTCATCAGCATCGACTCAACTTGGAGTTTTTAAAGAAAATGCCAGGTTGTATTTTTTTTTTTTTTTTTTAGTTCTTCTGACAAGCATTCAGACCATTTTTGCAGAAAGCAAGTTCGGTTTGATAATTATTTTTTGGGGAGCAAAAGTTGGTCACCAAGATGGGTGCACTTTTCTACCACTTGAAAAATGAACTTTGGTGTTAAATTTCTTCCAAATTTTGGAAAGCATTTTTTATTAAAAGTTTTGCTAGCAATGAGACTTGTCTTGTAGGCGAGAATTCCTTTCTCGGTGAAGAAGACGAGATTTAAGCAAATGAGAACTCCTGTTTAATTGTTTGCATTACAGTAGACGATAAGGGTTGGTGGTTGATAGCGGAGATTGATGCGTGAATAAGATAACGACCGGAGATCGTATAGTTAAGTAAGTTATCTAAAGAGAATACAAGCAATGGAGTCAAGAGAGTTCCAGTTTTCAGATAAGTGCGTTTATTTATATGATAGTTAAATTAATCCTAAGCAATTGCTCTTCCGGGTTTGATGTTTAGTGCCTTCCCTCTCTTTAATTGTGTTGTGTGATTAGGTAAGAGTAATAATAAAATTGTGTTCAAATTACTACGCCTGATCTTTGCTCGAACCCCCAAACACCAACGTTCTCAGGGACGTTCCAAAATGCTTTGGAGGAAAGTTTGTATTATTTACAACTAATTTCTTAATTTTTACTTGTTCGAAATAATGCAATACGTATAATTTCTTGGTTATTCACTACTCAGAAAAACTGCTAAGTGTTTTAAATCTAAAACACATGAGTATTATTCGCGTTACCATTTCCATTGTTTGTATAAAACTGGTCCTATAAGAATAAGCATGTTGATAAAATAACAAATAATAATTTTCTTAATGAAAAATTTTTTATGTACCATGTTTTTCTAACCATTTTTATACATTTCATCCACTTCTGAGCTATAGTCCAAATTTCAATTCTCTAGCTCAATTGGGACAATTGACAATTGGGTGGAATTAATTACAAAATTCCACCCGGACAGACACTCAAGTCTCTTTGAGGGCCCGGGTTCGAGACTAGAACTCCGTTTTTTACATTTTCATGCATTGTCATCCACTTTTCAGTTATGATCCAAATTTTAAGGATCTAGCTCATCGGGAAGTTAGCTTAAAATCGATTACAAAATTTCACCCGGACAAACATACAAGAAAGCGAGTTAATAAAAAAATGGTAATCTGGGGGCCCCTCTTTTATCCCAGAACCACAAAATTGAATACGTAAACGCAACTCGACCCGTGCTATCGGCAGGTTGTCTTTGTTCGTGTAAATTCGTGTAAGTTCCGGAGTTACGTGGCCCTTTGTCGAAATCGGGGCCCGTCTCTTCGGGGGCCCGGGTTCGAGACTAGAACTTTTTTTTCACATTTTCATACATTGTAATCCACTTCTGAGCGATGGTCCAAATTTCTAGTCTCTAGCTCATCGGGAAGTTAGTTTAAAATCAATTACAAAATTACCCCCGGACAGACAAGAAAGCGAGTTAATAAAAACTTGGTAAAAGAATATGTAATCTTCTACTGGGGGATTCGACGCAGTCTGACAAACTATTAACAGATCTTTGATCCTTAATTCGGGGAAAATTAAAAGAAATTCAAATATCCTGGAAGCATCAACCCATAAAAATAAAAATAAAAAGAGTGACACGTGAAGAAATTTTATAACTATAGAATAGAGGATTTTTTTTTAATTGCAGATGCTTTTACAGCAAGATGTTGAATGGATAGAACTGGTTCAAGTTACTAGTTTTTTTTTTTAATTGTCTTAAAATTTGGTAAAATTTTCGTCGTAACAGACAAAAAAGAGCTAATATTGTTGCTATCTCAATTTTAAAACACCTGAATTTTATTATATATGGCAAGTATATGAACTAATTTTATTTTATTTAATAATTCGCTGTTGAAACAAAAAACAAAGTATTGAGTGAGTGTTTATAAACGTCGCACTATAAAGCAACACGAGGGCTTTACAGTACGAACCTCGTAATTTTGAACATGGTCAAGTGACGAGGACAGCAATAAAACTGGCTCCCCTCCCCCTCCTTCCTCTCTAAACTTTCACATCCCGCCAACGAGAAGACTTTCAGCTTCGACAGATTTAATGTGCATTAGCCTCTACACGGCGAGTCTTCACTGGCACTGGTGCTCGAGCTGATGACACGCTCGCCACGAGTATACAAAATATTGAAACAGAAATGGAAGAGGTTTCATATCTTCTGTACTATTATTAACGTTATTCCTATGCAAGTATTCTTACAAGGGATTCCTACCCCTTCTTTTCTAACTTCCTTTTTTATTTATAATGAAAACTAATAAAATTTTTAGTCTCGGAGATTTCTACGATAATTGAAATCGTTTCGCATGTTGAAAAAAAAAATGAGTTTTCTGGTTTATTTAATAGTTTTAAAAATTGAAATATACATAGGGAAAAAATGCATGGAAATACAAGTAGTTTGTCGGGACCGCTGTATTATTTCGTGTTAACATTTACCGTGGTTTGAATTGCATTTCCAAGCAAAATGTCAATAAGAGTCGCAAAAAATCAATGTTTTTCAGAAATATTCGAATATCAAAAAAGCGATTTCTGTATAGATTGACATCAAATCTGGGTAGTAGCTACTGCCGTATCAGTAATACCCCCAAGCTTTTAGGGGCCCCGAAATATGCAAGCAAAATATCCTAAAATGTTAAAGGACCCCAAATAAAGAGCTCCCAATGAATTTTGATGCGGGGCCCACTCAGGAGTAGCTACACCAGTGCATCAAATTGCGAATTATTTAAACGATATCTTATAATTATTTTTTTTAAAAATAATAATAAGGTTAGGTTTTCAAAACAAAAACAAAAAACACTCATGCAATATCAAAACAGTTTTAACTGTCTGACTTTAAAATGAACATGAAATAAAATAAAATTTTATTGATAAGACCTAAAATTAAGTTATATACATTGTGATGAAGAAGGCCACACACACAGATAAACTAAAGCAGAGGTCTCACCCGTGTAACTGAGTTGACTGTAATGTGATTTTTTTTCCCTGCAAAGATATATCCAGAAACAGGAAAAAGGAATCTCTGTTTCAATAACATGTCAGATTTTGATTTATGTCATAAGACTTCAAGGATTTTTATTTATCTTTTTCACGTCCCCTCTAATAAAAACCGGTTATTATAATGTTTGATTATCAATTTAATCTTATAGCTTCATCTACTTCATTATTTGATGCTGCCATCTGTTGAGAATTTTTATTACTAAATAAATGTTGTGATCAGTAGGCGGATCACCTGTGGCTACTGGAAATAAGCTAACGATTTTTAAAAAATTGAAATGAAGAAGAAATACTTCTAAATTTATAATAAAAGTGCGTCTAAAGGAAAGAGATATCATTTCAAAGCATCAGTAGAACTCAGAACATCCTTGAAACCAAATTATGGACCATGGATAATAACTGCGCAGTATATTTTATGATCGAACAAAGTTTTAATGAGGATATTACTAAGGATATGATGAGATTTCCGGCAACAAATAAGATATTCTCAGATAATGACCCAAGTCAGTGGGACACTGTAAATAAACACTGTCTAAGTGAGACACGTGAGTATTTCTAAAATCTCCATTATTTCTCTAAATTTGAAACTTTTAATTTTAAATAAAATGGTTCTGTTCATTAAAAAAAATTATGATTCTTTTGTTACTATACTTCTTTCTTTTTTACATTTATACACACAAAAGAAACTCTAAAATACTTTGTAACCTCAGAGTATTAAAGTTCTATAAATAATTGAAATAATGAACACTTTATAACAAATAGGTCTCCAATCCAAAGTTCCATAGCATTCAATTATAGCTCCACAAACTAGACCATGTAAGGATATAAATAATAATTATAATTATTACATAGTACGATAATATCGTGAATATTGATTACAACTGCTATTATATCACACAGGAATATTAATTATAATTATATCAGGATTATATTCATTGCATATATATAAAAACATAATAAAGCAGAAATAGATATTTGAAAACTAAATATATAAGAACCAAAATATTCCGATATAAAAAAAATATTTTTACAATTTGATAGTTAACAACTTTAATAAAGTTATTTTTTATACACATTCAGATGGAGTTTTTATGAAATAAATATCTTCATAATAAAATCTTATTCACTTAAAAACATAATATAATAATAAACACTCAACAAGAACAGGGTTAACAGAACCTTATCTTACATAAAATTTCAACTGGAAAAAATAATATGATACGTTGCATCCTAATTTTCTGGTTGCAGTATATTGAAGCCATATATTGTAACCTACTTATCGACTAATCCTGCACTGGAGAAATGTTTGATCTAGATTGAACTGTGTGTGTGTGTGTGGGCACCATGGTAACTCTTTTTAATTCTACGTTGTTATTTATTAGGCATCGGTATTGATTCTTTTGTGATTTGGATTATTAGAAATGAAAAACTAGACATATGTAAATACTAATTCCATTCATATGATTAAATTTTTGTGTGCGTTTAATTATCGGAGATTCAAATTAATCAACCAAACTTTCCATTAAGATAATAAATTTTCGATAAATTTGGAAAATTATGTATTGAATTTTAATAAAAATTTTAATTTCAATCCACCAAAGCAATTTGAAGTTGAAATTATATATGTTACCGTTAAAGTGTATAATTCAGTTATTTCATAGAATAATTAGGTATTTCGTGAAATAACTAGACAAGTCAGTTAAAGTATATAATACAGGCATGTCAAACACGCGACCCGCGGGCCACATGCGGCCGCCAATACATAGGTTGCGGCCCGCGGAGACATTTTACAAAATTTTAAATATCAATCTTTTAGGGTTTTTTTATTTTTTTTTAAATTGCAACATATTAACCTGTTATCTATTCTTGTTTTAAAGAAAATCCTGTTTAATTATAGAAATAGCCCTAAAATGAAAATTATTTTTAATATTTTTTTCGTTTAATTTTACTATATTCAATGCCTTCTTAAATGTATTTATGAATATTATTTGTTACAGATCGCAACGATTCATCGTGTGTGCGACTTTTATTTCTCTTTATTTCTTCAATCAGCGAGAGACGAATAGCGTGACGTCAGAAGCAGTTGAAGTTTTATTTTTAAAAATTTAAAAACCCCAGATGACAAAGACAAAATGTTGTGTTTACTCAATCGTTTGTGAGGGAAAGTGTATTCTGGTTTTTATTTATATTAAACCAAAAAGTTATTTAATAAAAACATAATCAAACTTCAAGAACAAAGTAAGAAATATGAACGGAAGACGAACACCATAATTTTCAAGTAAAATGGGAACAGCAATATTTTTCATGTATGTAATTAAAAGTTTTTAATAATGATAAAATATAACTAATTCTTCATTTCTTATTAGTTCTAGTTTTAAATTTATTTTAATTTCGTAAAATTTGATATCGATAAACTATTTTGCACTCTTTTTCATTTTTCACAAAAAATTATTGAGAGTTTGTGGTGGGGCTTAGATTAAAAAAAAATAAAGGTATTATGCCAGCACAAATAATAAAATTCTAAAAGTGTAAGTCGAAATTCTCTAACCAGCAGAGGCGATGTAATAGTCGAGATTTTTTGTCGAGTCGTGTCATATATTATGCATAAAACATATTTTTGATGCACTTAAAGAAGTTTTGAGATTAAGTATTGCTTGGAGATGTTGGTTAGTCTTACAACTGATAGTATAACTAAAGGAGTTGCAAGATTAAAAGAATCAAGCAAACAGCATGATAATAATTTTAAACATTTTCATTATATTATTCCATAGCAAGTACTGTTCTCGGGCATTTACTTATATTTATTAGACATGTTTTAAAATAGTCAGTAAAATTGTAAACTATATTCGAGGATGTAGACTTTAGTATCGTCAATTTGTTTCATTACTGGAAGATATAGGATGTGAATTTATCGGTCAACCATATTGTACGAAAAGTTCGATGGATTTCGAGTCATAAAGTGTTAAAACGATCTTTTATATTGATGGAGGAAATCATTATTTTCTTCGAAACAAAAAATTATGAATGTGCTGAGTTAAAAAATGAGAAAAAATGAAAGAAGAAACAAAAAGGCTCAATTAAAAGATGAACTTGTAATATCAACTTAAAGACCCTGGCTTTTTCAGTTGATATTACAAGTCAACCTAACTTAAGCTTCAAGGCAAAAATCCTTTTGTTACAATGTTATTTGATATATTAACGCTTTCAAGCAAAAATTATTACATACAAATTATTACAAACAGAAAGATAAAACTTGTCTCACTTTGAAAGCTTTCAAAATCTATTGATTAAATCACTTAAATTAAAATTTACAGAGTATTCCCACCAAATTAAACTGTTAGAAATGGAGTTCGATCGAATATTTTCTGTTTTAAAAAATTTTGAATTACAATTTCGTTTCTTAATTTCAAGAAACTCGACCTCTATCTGTCGTTCTATCTATATTGAATCTATCTATATTGAAGTTCTTGATGAAAACTTACAAATGGAATTAATTGAAATCTATTGTGATTCTTTGCTGAAGCAAAAATGTTTGGAGAAGTTTAAACTCTCTCTCTAGATTTTTATACACATTCATCTGTTGATCGGTTTCTTAAAATGTTATCATTTGTTACGCGTATAATGAATGGCTATGTTTGAAAGCATATATTTATGCGAGAAACTTTTTTCTTTAATGAAAAGTAACGAAAATTTAGAGAGGTCATGAGTAAAGGATCAATATTTATCAACATTTTTTTAAAAATTTCATCAACTCAACATGTTCAACCAAATTTTGATGACTTGCTTTCAGGAAAAAAAGATATTAAATATCTTCTAAAATTAATATTAAATTGTATTTCGTATTATAACTTTTATTTTTGTTTTTTTATAAAACAGTATAAAACATGTATATTTTTAAAAATAAACTAAAATATTAAGCAATTATGTGTGTTTAATATATAATACATTAAGTTTTATATAAAAAAATTTAATCAGTCTAGAAATCCTGTTTTATTAACTTTTTGAACATTGAAAACATGCGGCCCTCAACTTAATATAAAATAGCTCATGTGGCCCGTTATATCAAATGAGTTTGACATGCCTGATATAATAGATGAAAAATTTCATACTTTACCTAGTTATTCTATGAAATAACTACGTATTCTATACGAAATAACTAAGGATAGACCGTTAAAGTGAAAAATAAACAATTTCAAAGATATTTTATAAATTAATTGATCATAAATAGCTAAAATCTCTCGGAAAAAAAACATTTTATTCCTTTTGCGAACGAATAATTGATAAATAATAAGGGAAAGCAGATGATATAATTTATTAATGCTCATATTGCTAACATTAGTTAAACAGAAAGGGAGGAAAAAGAATATGTTGCAAAAATAGATTATATTTAAATATTATCAACAAAAATACATGCTGGGAAGAAAAACCGTTGCTTCATCAAAACATCGTGTAAACTTTTTAAAACAAAAATGTAAGAGATTATTAATTTAAATTTTATGAGATACCCATATATTTTACTTTTCATTATTTATTAGAGCAAGGATTGCTGTGATGACACTTAAGATTGTAACTGCTTATTATTTTTGAAACAAGCACACTTTTTACTATTACACATTTTTTTGACAAGAGTATTTTTTTAAATCCTTGTCCAGTACTGCAACTTTGAGCTGTTGCAACAGATCGAAGCGTTGTGTCAATATTTGGAATTTCTTCAATGGAAATTAATTCTCGCTGACTTATACTGAACTCATATCTAGAGAACAATTGTTTTATTCAGCCATCTCTAGTTCCTATCGGAAAAATCCTTCTCAAAGCAGCTGGAACCGGTTCAAAGAAATTTCGAGAGTCGTATTTCATACTTCAACGATCAAGTAATCGTTATTCTATAGAATACCTAGTTAAATCGTAGATTCAATAATTTTATATACTTAAACTGACTTGTCTAGTTATTTCATGAAATATCTAGTTACTCTCTATGATATAACGGATTTCACACTTTAACGGTAACATATATATATATACGATATAATTAACCTCTCTCGAAATTTCTACGAAACCAAATTTAAATAAAAGAGTTTAACCCCTAAATTTAGGAAATGGATTAAAGACAAATGGCTTTGCTAAATCTTGTTATATACTTTGTTACAGTTAGATAATACACCTTCCTGCAATAAAGTGGTAGGGGAAAAAATTAATTTAAACGTTGGTTCGGAATTCATCCAAGAAACCAGTTTGATCCTATAAGAACGTAATTCAAACAAATAAGAGAAAAAAAACTTTAAAAATTAAACGTATCAATTAAATTTAAGTACTTTGCAAAAAAAATATTGTTTAATAACCTCTAAAATTTAAACGAAATAAGCATACAAATTGTTTGTAATAATTAATTGAAATAAACAATGCATACGAGTATTTAAAATACTTGGAAGATATGTGAAGGGGTGTATTTTCAGGAGTGAGAGAGAAATGAAATTTATAAAAGGATAAAGCTCAAAAGAGAGGGAGGAGGGATTTTAGCATATATTACGTTACACATTTTATGGACTTTTTTAAACACACAAGTTTCTCAAATTAACAAAGAATTTCAAGATATTTAAAAATAAAACCTTTAAAATGACAATTATCCCAATTCTCAGATAGATAACTGTTTCAGTCTAAATGTTCAGTTCTTAAACAGATTAACTATCAGATGACATTTCTTTCGAAGTTTACAAACTTAGTTTAGGAAAAGTTTAAGGTGTGTCAAAGGATTCCTTAAAGTTGGTTGTAAGGATTCCTTAAAGATTCCGTAAAGTTGGATTCCTTAAACTTAACTTCCGGGTTAAAGTTGTACGAATCAAAAAAAGAAAAGAAAGAAAAATGTTGCATAAAAGGAAATATATATATTAATATTATTAAAATAAGAAAATGTAAATTTAAGAGTTAGTTTTCGTTCTGGGGAGATTGAGGTTAGTAATATTATTGGAAATTTACCTTAAAATATAACTTGAAATTTGTTAGTTGAAACACAATTTATATCTAAATTAAATCTGATTTCTTCCTTTTTTTTTAAAGCTTTTTTTTTATATATATTAAATTTTAGTGTTAAAATGTAGGTCCACTTTTAATTTTGTTACTTTTTTCGTTTAGTATGGCTTAATTCTCTCTTATCAACTTGAGGACTTACGTTTATTTTCTAAAAAAAATTTAATCAGTTTTGCATCTTTTAATATCAATATGCATAAATCCTTTTGAAAATAGTGGAAAGAAAAGATTTTAGCATAGGTGGGGATCGTATGGCCTTCATAGAAGCTGTGTGGATACTGTATTAATTAATATTCACTGATTTAAATTATAATTTAAACATTTTTAAAATTAGATAAATAACGATATAAATGTAAGTTTCGGTAGCTTGTGGTGGTTCCAAATGGTAGAATGCCACCTATTGTAAAATGGCAACATTGCTTGACATATGTTTCCTGATCTCTATACAACAGCTAATTAATGTTCACAAAAAGACGATTACGTCCTGTCGCTTGTTATCGTGATAGTCACGCAGTCGTTATTGTTATACTTATTCTGCGGTTTCATTAAAACATTACGTTGTATTAAATTTCTAGCTAGTATACGCTTTCTTTAGATAATTTTTAATATTTTTTTTATTCGTCGTATCAAATTGCAAGAAAAGTGGGAGTTATATTTTTTTCACTTTTGAGAAAGAAAAAAATGTTGCGTTTGTTGAGCGATACGCGGTTTTAACTACTTTAAAAAAAAACAAATGGAAGCAAACACTATTTGATATATAAAGAACACAATTCAATTTAGAGGACGAATTTCGACAAGTTGCACTTCAAATGGTGAAAAATGAGAAACATCATCAACAAGTGTCTTTTAGTGCTCTGGGGGCCTTCTTTAATACTGCTTGATTAAAATGTGGCCTCTACTATTAAAAATTTGTCCCATCTCTGAACAAGAAGACAGTTAGTAATTAAGTTTAGACTATCTTTGAAATCATTGCTTTTTACTTCATTTGGTACCAGTGTTTATAGATATGCGCCGGGTGTGAATCCTCATTGACCTTAGATAAATTCTACTTGCAACTTGTATCTTAGTCTTTTCGTCACCGATGATAGTTGTGTTCTATTTTCTCCCAAAAAAGGTATTCCTCATTTCCCTTATTATCTGTGATACCGCCAGTGGCGTAAAGGAGAATATTAGCCCCCCCCCCCTTCTTGCAAACTCAGGTTTTGGGCCCCAAGCCCAAAGACGTACTTAGTGTCGGTTAAGTTTTACCCTCCCCCCGCAATACGGGGTTGTACGTTACGCCACTGGTGACCGCGGTTATCGAATGGCCATAATCATGGTTGTGAAGTCGTGTTTCTGTTGATTAATAGGTTCTAGTATTGGTGCCGTGTTGAGGTTCTTCAAGTAGAGGAGCTGATACTCGTTAAATCAGTCGATGCTCAAAGTCCTCTCGTTGGCGCTGTGTGAAAATTTGGAGAGTGGGTATCAGCTCAAATGTTGTCCCAGTCACTTGACCTTCAAAATTGCAATGTCTGTTGCCAATAGCCCTACCAGAACTTCGAACTACGATGATTATAAAATGTCAGTCAATCCTTCCACCAGTACCGATTTAAGCTCATTTCGGACCCTTTGCGTAAAAGATCTACGGGCCCCCTTGGCACTGGAGAATCGAAATTTATACCCAGAAAATCTACTTAAGTCCAGCTCATCCGGACCCCTGGGCGCCCGCCCCAAGCGTCCAATGGATAAATCGGCACTGCCTTCCACTTACTTTTGCCAAAATAAATTTAAGATTGAAATTGATATTTAAGCCAATTTTATCTACATAAAAATTGAGAATTGCAAATACATTTTGGTGATATAGTAAAAGAACTAAATTGAGTTCTTAGGTTTTTGCATAAATTAGTTAGACTCTCACAAACTGAAGTTAACAACTTTTGGAAATTCATTTGATCTCAACAATGTAATAGAATAAATTATTTTATAATTAAACCCAGGAACCATTACGACGTTTTTAGTAGAATATTTTCAATAGTTATAATCTTTTACAATCAAACGATGTCGTTAAAAATACAATTGATTTTGTAATTTCTTCTTTTATGTATCACATGTATATATCAATTCCATTAACCTTTTAAATGCTTTTTAAGTTTTTTTAAAGATGTATTTACTCAAAAAAAAAAAAAAAACTAAATGAGTTTCTTACAGCTTTATCAATTTATAGTGAAAAATACGAAGAGAGACAAAAGATAAATTTAAAATATACATCAAAAAAGTTTGAAGGACACAATACCATTGTTTAAAGCTATTTATACCACGAAAAGACCGATTAAAACAAACAAACAGTAATCAATAAATCAAAATTTTGTGAACAAGAAACAAATTCATAATTGAAATAAGCAACAGAAACTTACAAATCCTTTTAAAGCGCCAAAAGCATTCTATTTAATTTAGAACATGAAATTACGTAAGTAATTGTAAAGTTACGCTTCAGCTAATAAAAGTTCTAAAATAGAACGCAAAAAGAAAAATAAATGATGAGGGTAATAAGAATATTAGCTTAAGTTATTTATTCGCTGCCACAAAAGGAAAGAAAAAATAAACAAACAGTATTCTTTGTAAAACAATTATACTCTTTATATGTTTTTGATGATGGCATAAATTGAATCCCATGAAGTGAACTGTAAAGTTTTAAGTAGCTTATATCAATCTTAATAAATATCATTGCCGTTACGCTTATGCTTATATTTAATATCTTTCGCATTTATGAAGTTCTGGATGAGCGCTGAAACATTCATTGCAATAGTAATCTTGATATTCCTACTTTAAAGAATGTGTTCTGTAAAAATTTTAGTTAATTTTGAACAAATAACTGTGTGTGTATTGTGTATCATCCCTGTACTTATTCACATTATTATTTTTTTAAAAAAGACTAAAATGCATTTTGATGCGTTACTGATTTCAATATTATTGTGGAAATTAATTTGGAAAAATTTTTAAATGGTCATTTTAAGACTTTTCGAAGGCTGGGGGGGGGGGGCATAGTTGGTTTGTCTCTTGCCTTGTACGCTCAGGTTTGCGTGTTCCACCCCGGTCCAAGTAGATGGATTTCCATGATGCAAAAAAATTGACAACGTCCATGTCGTATGATAATGTGGCATGTTAAAATTCCCACGAGTGCCTGTTTGGCTTGGATGTTCCCGGCTAAATTAATCGGCTGTTTCGCATTATCAAAGTTCAGGTGCCTCCCTCTGGGAAGGACAATGGGTGTCAAAATTACTTCAGGTGACTGGTATACCACCTCTTAGGTGCAGCACTAAAAAGAGATACGAGCTCCCAAAGAATGTACTAGGTCTGCAATAATAAAATATCAATTCGCAGCCCCATGAGAAATTAAAAAAAAAATGACTATTCAGATTTTTTTTAAAGAAACTTATGCCTGAAAAATGCTTCTAAAAATAAACCCAAATCTTTATTGTCATGTGCAATAACTGAGAATACAAAAGATAATATATTTATGAGAAATTCACAAACAGAAAAAAAGTCTTTATTTGTAAAGCAAAAAAGAAAGAAAAAGAAAAGAAAAGAATGTGTACCATAACATTTAAATGTTTTTGTTCAACACTGTGTGACAGTAAAATTCTATTTAAGCAAGTATTCCTTTATATATAACAACGGAATAAATTTTGCGTTAAAGGAATCAACTATCGACTTCTCCCCCACCCCACACACAAGAATTTTATTGAGGAAAAATTGAGGGAAAAATGCATAATAAGAACACTTGTAAAACAATTCTGATAAATACAAATTTCATTTATTTTAAACAACTATTATTTGCAAATTTTCAATGTTGCAAAGTCATTATTTACGTGAAAGTAGCATTTTAACATATGATTTATTTTAATGAAATTGTTTTTTTATATATATTTTACATTTAACAACGATAAAAATGCCATGCTAGCAATTATTTAGTTGTGCTAAATGGCAGATTTTAATTTTACTTTATGGTTTCTAAAGTGTAGTTTTATTCTTATTGAAAAAACTTATATTAGAATTAGTATTATGTTCAGATATTAGTATGTATGTAAAAAAAAATAATTAGTATATATTACAAAAATCATGAAATTCTGAAAATAAATCAGAAATAATTATGAAAAAAATGTTAATGAACAAAATGCAAAATATTATGTTTCAAAGTATTACTATTAGGAAGTAATGTGGATTAAGTTGATTATAGATATAACTTCCTTACAGCGAAAATTATGATAATAGTAAAAAAAAAATGCAAAAAATTCAATTGAATATAAAAAATTAAAAATATATGTGTATTTAAACAGTATGAAATGTAAAAGATAAGAATTAAAATAATATATAATTAAATGTATATATATTTATATATATATTATATATCATGTATTACTGTAGACTTATGCATTATATTCTGCATCGATTACGATATGATGCTGTGCAAGCTGCCGTCCATTCTGAGATGGTAAAATAAAAAAAAAAAAAAAAAAAAAAAAAATAAAAAAAAATCGACATCGTCAGAGCTCAAGTGCCTCCTTCTGGAGAGGAAACTGGGCGTCAAAATCACATTGGAGCGGTTGATATCCACCTACATGGTGCCTCGCTTAAAAGTGATACTAGCTGCCACAGGTAATACATTAGGTCTACAGTGGTAATCACCAATCCGCAGCTCTATTAGAAAAAGAAAAGAAAAAAACTATGTCAATCATATCCGGTGATTCAAAATTACGATGTCCATCACCAGTCTCACTCTCTGGCGAGACATCAATAAATAGTGTGTCAATCAATTGTTAGTCATAAGCATACATAAGTGGGATTTGGGAGTTCAGATTTTTCCCAAGAGCATGAAGATTACATCTCTATGCTTTCATCTACGTGTTTTTCAAAAATACCCCCTCCCCCATGTAATAAATCGGTGCACACCATTTTTATTCAAATAAATTTGACCTGTTAAGTCCAAACACCGAGTAAAACATCACAGAATTAACAATGTTTTCTGTGATTTTATTTGATACCTTTTGTGATGATATTGAGGAAAGTAGACTTAATATTATAAAATAATGTTCTGAGCTGCCGATTTTTAACGAAACTAATTAACACAAATGTGTGTATATGTTATGGCTGGTTCGATTAAAGCTTTAAATTATATGACCTGAATTATTACTTGTATTATATTTTCTACCTTCGCTAACTTTCGAGGGCACAACATTTTGTTATATCTTTCATTTGTGCACGAATCAGTCTATTTTTTTCTAATGTAAAAAATGCTTTCTACATTCAAACTCCTATACTTTAATGTTAAATGGATTTTTAAGTTTTATGTGTTGAGGAGAAATAATTTGTATTTTTTGAAACGTTTCTGAATTTTGAGGATACTATATAATAAAAGAATGTATTTCTTACAACATTCCAAATTTATATAAAATTTGAAACTGTAACCGCTCTTTTCATTAATAACTCTACAAACCAGTAGAAGCCTCCTCTAGCGATCATCCATCTTCAGTGGAGGCCGAGTGAGGAGAAAACGTGATCTCTACGAAAAGCTGACCGTATTCTTTGTTATTGTTATTTTTCGTTTTAGTTTGTGTTGTCTTTGTGAAACCTAACTTAAATTAATAAATAATTGTTACACTAAAGAAGACTTCATTGAACCCAACTTTGAAATTTACGTCATTTAGTTTAATCTTTAACGTCTAACGTACTACAAAACTATTTTTTGTCTGGAAATCTGTCCCAAGTTTGAATTGACCTTTTTAATATATTTGATATTCTGAAAAATCAAATTTTTACGTAGATGTAACGATTGTTCAGAATTTTCAACAGTTAAGATTTTAAAATTATGTATTAGCGTGTAAAATTGTATAATGTTTTCAATTAAGTATTTCCGTTGCATAAAATTTTAAGAAAAAAAAATACTTGTTTATATTATATCTTTTTCTATCAAGGATTTGTGATTAAAAACATAAGACATTATACTATTCTTATTTTGTGTCTTTAGTATCGAATGCTTAGTTTCTATTATATTTGTAATATTTCTTCATTTGTTATAAATCATTTTTTAAAGTATCTTTTTGACACTTTTTCTCACTCGCTTATGGTCTTTGAAGCGGAAAAATAAAGCCTACGATAAAACCGTTCTCATATTAAGCTGAAATATTCCAAGAAACTTCTTAACAGAGCGATAAGAACGGTATCCAGTAACTTTTTCCCATGTTCTTCTCGAGTAAATGCTTTGATCTCGACTATCAAATTTGTTTATTTTGCTCTACGGATAGCGATAACTTATACGATCCTTTTCACAATCGAAAATCCTCTAAACATGCATGTCTGCGTCATTTGTGACGTACTATCATTATTCCTTTTCACGAAAAAGTATTTAAATAACAACACATTATATCTCTATTTGATCCTTTATTATCATTCGGTTTTAGAACTACTGTTTTTCGAGTTATCTTTCTTTGACTTAGATATCGCAAACATATTATGTTTTTCTCCTCTTCTATGTTCTTTTTTAATCACCTTCGTTGTTCATATCGTATCCATTTAACAAAGAGGTTATGTTTTGGACCCAATTATTATGTGATACATTTTTGATCTGTCTCTTTTTTTTATCTCATGGCATATTTTAATCCTTTTTCTGCTAGAAAAAAAATTGATACAATAGTCGAAAGTATTTTAAAAATGGAATGTTTGTGTGTCCCTGTTTATTTATTCCACCAATTATTTTCCTGCTATGAGCCAGTAGCCTAACGGGGGGCAGGATTCTAGTGCCCCCAAAGCCTGACTGATGCCAAGTACTTATGGCTTTGCAAAGATTTGTAAGATCCGGCTTCGGGCCCAAAACCTGACTTTGCGGGGGGGGGGGCTAATATTCACCGTTACTCTTCTTCTATGAGCAATGTCATAACCAGAAAACTATGTTACGGGATATCTAAATTTAATTTATAGTGAAACAGAATATAATAATTTTATTACAGTTACATCTAAGTTAAACTTTCTTCTTCTTTTAATGCCACAACAGCCCTGGGTGGGCCAAGATCTTCTCAAGAACCCTCTCCCTTTCCGATCTCAGCTCAACAACTGTTCTCCAATTAGTCACAAAACTTTAAAATCCTCCTTCACACAATCAGCCTATCTTAATTTAGGCCTACCCTTACTTCTAGTTCAAATAGGTTTGTAATTGAAAATTCTGAACGTCAAGCATGAGGGGTCCATAAGGAGGGGGCTGGGTGTCTAAGTTAAACATCAAAATTAAATTGCTAATGTATTCAATTTTAGAGCGCATGTAATTTAATTGTCAAAAATGTATCAATTAGGCAAATTTCGTTTTGTTAATTTTTTTTAATTTTTATTCAGAAAAAGATACACTGATTCTTTTATATTAGTATACAGTAATTATAACACTCAAGATCTGTCGAAACAGTACCCGACCTCGAAATTTCCAGTCCACAATAATCACGCTATTTTAGCGCTGTTGTACAGAGGGTATGAAGACAGCTTAAGGCTCCCGTCAACACGCCCCATTTCGAAATCCTGAGCGTAATGTTTCCTTTATCGAGTTTCTTACTTTTCTATTTACATCTAGAGTATTGCTTTTAATTGCACGGAATAAAGTGCATTCGAAAGAGTGAAAAAAGAAATTAATCAACCACATGATCCTTGCATCACTAGTGCATATACATTTACACCCACTTCCCCCACATAAATTACCCGAGAACTGTACTGAAAGAGAAAAAAAAATGTCCTCTCTTTTCTGACGCATGAACTACTTCTCTATTTCTTTTGGAAATCTTAACAATGTTTCACTGAATTCTAAAGTTCCGAGAAATCCTGATTTGGAAACGCTGAGCCAAATCATTCACGAGATGAATATTGGCATCTCGGCGTTTAAGGAACGATCCATTTTGACTGATTTTATCATAAGCGATTTCCGAGACGTTTTCCAAGCTATCCTACTTTTTGTAAGTATGAATGCAGCCTTACCACGTGAAAAGGGTTGAATGTTAAATGCTGATGACTATCTATACTTTCCAGATTTTGTGGATTAATGCTCAAGATTGGTTCTTAAACTTTCGATCGCCGCGGCCCTCCTTTATGTATCAGCCTGACATCGTGGACCCCCAACATTTTCAACACCCTTCCTTGACTTCCAACACATGGCTAAATGATTTATAAGCTCAGTGAGAGAAATTTAGTGACCTAGTCAAGGATGGCACATCTTTCAATTTTTCCACGGTGTCTTTTAGAATCTGTATGAGAGGAAAATCTTAACATTGAATGAGAGGCCTACGCCGATCCCCTAAAAAAGCTATAAGGACCTCCGAGGGTCCGTAGACTACAGTTTAAGAATCTTTGCTCCAGAAGATAAATCACAGTCCGAAATTTCTTGTATTAGTGTAATTCACTGATGAGGTCTTATTTAACATTTTCACCATTAGGAGTAATACACCTAGGCTCAGAGTAATCTCTATTGAATTGCCTGACGTAAACACCAGGAGAAATTTTCCATTGACGTGTAAGAAAATATCTTTTGTGGTCACTTGGTTGTTTCTGATCTGTTGCTAGAACCTTTAACAGACGTATAGTACTGTATACCGCCCAGACGGTACAGTGGTTAGTGACGAAGGCTGCTGTGCCGTTGGGCCTGAATTCAAATCCGGATGAAGCATGGATGTTTGTAAATGCATAATGACTTTTTGAGGTATAGGGACACTCTAAATATTCATCGAACCGCAAGTCCTCTCGTGAGGTTGAAGATGGAGACCCTTGACCAACCCCAGGGTGTTCTCCCATAAAACTGGGGTGGGACCGAGTCAAATTGTACTGTCACCTGCATGGTATTCGAACCTGCAGTTAACAATAGGCGTAAAATTAGTCTCTTGCTATGATTAATTTCATGGACCTTGATTTGACACCGTCAATAGGGTGGCATCAACAGCTGCAACAACATAGTACTGTATCTTCCTGGTTTATTATTGACTTTTACACTTATCACAGTGACAAATATGCGTAAAGAGTGTTATGGAAATAATGCATAAAAAATATACTTACAAACGAATTCAATGAAATGACAATCTTGAAATAAGTGTAATGTTATAATCGTCAAACCAAAGGTGAACCTGAAATACTCTAAAAGTAACACGTCACTATTACCTTGATGTCATAAAAGGTGCGAGGTGATGATACCTGGCAGGTATATTGTTTAAAGTGCTGGAGTTTATGTATTAGAAAACACAGGGGTAAAAAAAATTTTTAATTCCATCAATAACCAAATTATTTTTCAATATTAATTATTTAAAATCTAATTTTTATTTATGAAGCTATTATTATTATTATTTATCTGATTAAGCTGATTGAAAAATATCAGATAGAGAGAAAAGAGTGAGTAATCTTATGGATGGCTGAAGATGTTCATTACATTTGTGAAAGAGAGCACGAATAGCAGTTTAGTTAAATCAAAATTAGTTGACCATTAGATGCTTTGTTCGAATTTGAATAGCTAATCTGGCTTAATTTCGAGAAACTTGATGAAGTTATTGATTGTTAACTTTTTACTGAATTTGATCTGATGATTTTCTATTCCAAAGATAACTGCATTCGTGACGAACCTATTGTAACTAAACGAAATCAGATATTAGGAAAAAGTAAATTTACTCACATTAAATAACTTAAAACAAAAATAATTAATTTTAAAGTTTAAAATTCTGAGTTATTTATTAGTTAAATAATAATAATAAATGGGGTACTCAGACTAAATTTTTATTTAATTGTAGTAACTGTTTTGATCAATTGCTATGTTTCAAGCAATGTCATTTCAATTGTAATGATATTTATCATATTTGTTGCAATAATGTCATCCTTTAAAAAAATTTAAATTCTTGCTTACATCAGTTATGAATGTTTCTATTCAAAAATATAGAATTACATATAAATCTTTTTTTAAATAAATCTAAGACCACTTATGATATTTTATGCTTTAAAAATTTTCTTTGTTAATAACTAATCGATAAATTTTTTTGCAAATGCAGTTTTATTTACACAATAACATTTTGAGGATGTTTGTTCTATGTGTTTTTATTTTATGATACGCTGCTTGAAATTTACACAAAGGAACACAATCACATTTTTCAGTATAATTCAAAATAAAGATGAATTGAAGAACTGAAACTTTGTACATATTTAGAAGAAATAATGTGCATTTTTTGTAATGCAAAATGATACAGATTTCGCCGCATAGAAAAAGAAGAAAACGAAAAAGAGGCTATCTCTGTGTGTGTGTGTGGAACATTTCCAAACAGCCACGAAAAAAAGGGTCTTCCTACCAGAATGAAATAGTTATGAGTATCTCAGAAAGGTGTGCGTCCTCCTTGGATACAAATGCACATTTTGTATCTGTTATTCATGATTCCTACTAAACTAATGAGGAGTCTTTGAAGGATATTAAGTTCGATAGTCTGACTGGAATACCAAGCCGATTGTCAGTTATTGAAGGGTTCGAGGAGGGCAGGTTCTTTGAAAAACACGTCTGCCAATAGCTTCCGAGGCATCCTGCATAGGATTTAGTTCAGGGGGGTAAGCAGGCCTCGTCATGCGTTCAATATTTTCACTTTTTAGTTTGTCTGATACTTCAGAGGTCCTGTGTGGACGTCCATTATCATCCATTAACAAAAATTCTGGACCTTACGCGCCCCTAAAAGGATGAACTTGACCCAGAATAATCTTTTTTGTAATATCGCTATAATATAACTGTACCTCGTTCAAAGATGTGAAGCGGTGCTCTGTCATTATGCATAATACAACAACACGCCTTGACTATACCGATGACATTCTTAAACATTCTGTGTTGTATAGCATGTTCCCCTCTCTTTTCACAGTAACTAGTGGTCAGAATCACATTTGTCATTATGAAACTAAATTCGTCCGAGAATATCACTTTACACCATTGTTGATGACCTCATCCAATGTGTTCCTTACACCAACATTATCCTTCTAGACGATGGCGTGATTTGAAGCAGGGTGCATTAAACAGGCTTCTGTGTATGCAAACCAAACTTATTTAATTATCTAGAAATGTCTCTGGCCGATACATTTGTATTAGTAGAGATCGCAACGTCTGCAGCTATCTGATTAGGAGTGAGGTATCTTTCTTCCTTTCCTCGCCACTAAAGATACTTTTCAATATGTTTGAAGAGTGATGTTTCTTTAACGATGAACGGCATTCTTTCACACAGCATTTCCACTTTCATCAGGCTTTTTTAATCATGATTTGACACTTTTAAACTATCCCATTATTCTGGCCACAGTAATGATACTTTGATCTGCTGCGAGCCGTCTAATTGCGCATCCAGGATTGCAAGCACTCGAATGATGTCTTGCACTTAAATATTGTCATACTTAAATATTGCTGAATTTCACAGAAATAAATTCAACATTCTACAACGCTCTTTTCACCAAACACCTAACTGCATGAACTTTCGCACTGTCGTTTACACAGGTTGCAAATCTTGCTCCATTGCGCCTTCTGCATTTCATTTTACTGTGATACATCTGCTGTCGGGAACGCTAGTTTGAAAAACTATTTGTTACTTAGCATTTTTCAAAGCAGTTTATTTTAACATACTTCTGAATATCTTTAAATATGCATTTCTAAACAATGGTTGATTGCAACAACAACATTTCAAGAAATTCATAAGAAAAAAACTTTGGTAATCTTATAAACTACATTTCAAAAAATCAATAGGAAACACTCAATAGAATTTCATTTAAGCAGAGAAACTTTTTGAATTTAATACAAAAAACTTTCTTCGAGAATTAAAGCAGGAATATTTCATGCAGTCCTGTAAGTGAATATAGCATATTTATAAGATTAAACCTTAATTTTGTTAATATCAAAATTTGAAAGGGTCAATGAATAGTGTTCTTGTTCTAGTTTATTATAGGAATTTGCAAAATGAAGTAGCAATAATATTAGTGTTTTGAGACACAAAAGGGGAAGAAATAGCCAGTTTTTAAGATCCATGCCCCAAAAAATTGCGTCCGTAACATTTTTATTTATCAGTATCGTTGAAAGGATCATAACTATTACTCACAGTATAAAAAAGTTGAGTGTTGAATTTGGATTTGTTTGAGAAACGATCCTAAATGGAGATCAGGCCACCCATTTCTATTCGTTTCTAAATGTCATCTGTCAAACTGTTACCTCTTGCGAACTATGAATAGAAAAACACTAGAGCGTTACAAAATATTAGAACTCGTAAAAATAACTTACCTCCAGATACATAATAGTAAAATAAAAGTTCTCCTTTCAATAAAAGGACTGTCGCTGGATCTAAAAATCATAGAAGCAGAAAAATAACTTTTCTTCAAGTTCATAAAAGAATTTCTTTTTTCCCCTTCCTCTTTCTCCAGAAACTTCGATAGTAATAAAACAAGCAGAAATGGAATAATAAATATAAAACTGGTTGAGTTATGATTCAAAAAATTGAATCGATCTATGGAATCGTTTGCAGTTATGAGTTTATACATTTATATACGACAACCACATTCACACAGATTTAGACTGAGATTTGTGGTTATCTCAATCAAAAAAAAAAAAACCATAATATTTTTCGTTATTATTTTTCAAAAAATCGTTGCATAAATCACTTAACTGGTTTGCCCGTACACCATACCCGATATCGAAAACTGGCAACAACCGGCTTGCCGTATGGCACTGATATATTTTTCTTTCTATCTTTGATTTGGTATTTTTAATTCTTACAGTGAGATTTGGTGCTAGTGTTTTTTTTTTATGAGATGTAGTTTGTCTATGGTACTGAAATATTTCTCATCTAGGATTTTCTTTGTGGTGAAGGCGGGATTTTTTCATTGAAGGCAGGAATTAAGATTCTTGAAAATATTTGATAAAAAGAACAGGGATTGGCAACTCAATGTGCAATTCGTTGCTTGAGAAGAAATGTAAAAGGATAGATAGTAAAAAAACCCGACATTATCTCTGTCCCCATTGCAATGTCAGACTTATTTTTACGTTATGCTTCAAATTGTGTGTGCCACAAAACCCTCAACCGTTTGAAAAAGAGGTACAATCATGAATTTTTTTGTAAGTATGGGAGAAATTCTTTTAAGATGTATAAAACATTCTTCATGGCATGCAGAGTGTTCTTATAAAAAGCAAACATTTAGGGGTTTTTTGTGTTCCAGAATTATAAAATAAAAATTAGTGTGAAAACTTTAAAATTGAAAATTAAAATAAAATTCTTCCATTTTCTCATTTTGATACGTATTATGCTTAGTTATATGCAATACAAAAATATACTATTTTTTTAAAAAAAATATTTGGGGCAAAAATTTGAACGCTTAAGGGGTTAAAAATAAATTCTGTTAATAATAATACTGTTTTTAAATATTCGTAAATAATGATTTTTTTTTTTACGTTAAATGGCTAACTAAGAAAAAAATTAACGAACTGTTATGCGTTTTACAAAAAGATTAAAAATAACAAGACAGTTATGTTTTTTCTTTGACTAATGTTATAAAATTCGAAACCAATGAATTTAAACTTCTGTAATTGCTTTTTTTAAAAAAAAATAATGAATAACAATTAAGGGATTGTGTTTTTAAATTGCTTTATTCAAATTAAAATATGCGCTTGTTTTGGTTTTCTCTGAGTTTTCATTATCTTTTTTTCAAATTCACATTCAATTTCTCTTTTGTCAGAAAGTGGCAGTGGTAACTGAATGGTTATGTTTACAAAACTGTGGCTGTCGTTGTTTCTGTCGAGTCGCGAGTTCAAACCCTGTGCCACTACCCGGTTGATGCTGTAATGACGGCTCATTAGCCGAACTCACCCCATCTATACATGTCAAGATTGATTTATGGAAGGTCAGTTGTCAAGATTGGCCATTGTGTCGCCATAAAAAGGCACCGATGGTTCACCCCTTACGCTGGGAGCATAACACATGCGAGCTGTCTCGGAAAGTGCTTTTGAAGTAGCCCCTACCTGTTCTACTTCCTGACTTACAGGCGCCTGTTTGTCCGAATACTCAATAGATGAGCCATTTGTGGTGGATTACTTTTCCTATTGATGTATCCAATTTGAATAGAGTGTATTGGCACCAAAGATAGTCACAGAAGCACACTCGGCGAAAGTATCATAGGATGAATTATGGCCTTCATATGTTGGATACAAGCCCTTGTCACGGGAGAGTTCAGAGGAGCCGGCCATTGTTCGTCCACACCAGTGGAGGGCGAATGAAGTCTTGGAGCCTTGTGCAAAATTTGTAGTCCGTCAATGAGAGGTGGCGAGGGGCGTAAAGGTGACCCGCCCCTGGAGTTTAAAAGGGTCGATTCGGAATTAGAGAGGACTCTCTTCTCTCACTTTCCTGGTCTCGATGGACAAACAATTTTTCTGCTGTTCTGGTGATTGCGGGGGGGAGCGGCCTCAGGACGAAAAGACTGTTTGACTCGACTTCTGGAAATCCGTCGCCAATGGTCATAATGTTGCTTCTACGTACGGCGTTAGTAAAACGGTCAATCTGATATAATGGGCATTTTTTAAAGATATTTAGTAATGGAAAATACGCATCTTTACTTAAATTTTTTTGAAAAATGAGAAATATTTTTACATTTGCACATGTTTATCGTAACATTTTAATTATCTGTAATATTATCTCTATAGAGATATTCTAAATTTAAGAATTCTATGTCACAATGTTTATATAAGAAAATTATCTCGCATATTCAAAACATATCTTTATGATGCAAGATATTAATTTTTATTAGTTATATTTACATTCCTTACTGGATCATCTAATTTATGTTTCAAAAAGTTAGTTGTCCTATACCGAAATGCAACACAAATCTATTGCTTCCTATCACCTATACACTCCTAATTTGTGTAAATCATAATTTACTTTTGAATCCGATAGCATTCACAACATACAGTTAGAAATCATAAGTTAATATAATTAAAAAATAAATATAATTGATTAAACAGAAATATGATAAATGAAATATATAAGAATAAGAGACGGCAAAAGAACCCCCATTATGCGTTGAATTTTGTAGAAATAAATCATATATCAGGATTCTTATTTTCGTGGGTTCTAATCTTCTTAACATCGTAACTACTCATGTCTTCAGATTTAAGCAGCAAGTGAATAAATATTTCTATATTACGTATCTCTCATTCAAAATTAAACGAACAGTGGACGACATGCATTTTAGAAATTTTGTTTATGCTGTTTATCTTGGCCTAATTGAAATAATTTTGCTAATTTTCAAGTTCTTTCATTCAAATCTGGTTTCTTAATAAGCTCACCAAGAAAGAATGCTTTTATGTCAGTTAATTAAGTCTTTTTTCCCTTTTCAACGCAATGTCACTTGATTTCTTTTCAAGATTATATGCCATATACGTAATTATTTATTTTAAATTCAGTTTTTTTTTGTGAGTTGTTTAAAGTCTGCGGTTCACACACAGGTGCGGGAGTTTATTAATTTATTCGCGGTTATTTAAAAAGTTCATCACTTCTTCCACCCCATCGTTTTTAAAAGAGAGAAAGATCTCAACTAATAGTAAATGATATGATCTGCTCTCTATATAACTAGTGATCATGACAAAGCATGAGAAAAACAAAAGGAAAAATATTAATAACAATATGAAGAAAGAGCTAAGACAACACTTGCTGTATTTTGGAGGACACTTTCTGTGTAGAAAGAACTCGGATGGATAAATTATACAAATTAATTTCAAGGTAAAACAATAATGGATGCTACCATACAGGTGTTCAGCTCTGGTGGTTCCTTTTGCAAAATACAATACCAAATTCACTTGAAGAAATCATGTCCCTATATAATAGTGCAGGGATGGCGTACCAGTGGCACGGGTGCCATCAATGGCACGCGACACAATACTTTGGGCACGCCACTGATCAAAATTTTTTGCATTTTATTTCAAAATAACAAAGCTCACTATGAAGTGTTACGAACAAACGCGAGTGATCGGTCGCGGAACGACTGGAGCACACTCGTTTGTTATTGCCTTGCTATAGTTATGTCGTAGACTACAATGGCTTATGATGCAAAATTTGTTTACGCATAGCATAGTCAATTTCGTTGACACAACTATATTTTAAAGTTTATTTGTGTTATATTTACAATTTTTAACTGTTATTTAACATGGCTAGTTCAGAAAAAGAACAAAAAGTGAAAGATAGTAAGTGTAACAGAGTATTTCAAATATGGCGGACCGAGAAACAGGGCATTATTAGTAAAGGCGAGAAAGCGGTGCGTGTTTTATGTTCTGGAACAGTGGTATGCAGAACTCTTCCCTAAAACTACATTTTTAAATAAATTACAAATCCTCTTGTCAAAAAAGTGAACCACAGCAAAACCAATTAATTGCTTAGAAACCATTTGGCAGATGACTCCAATTCAGCATGCATTCTACTAAAATTTATACATCTTATAATCCTAATATAAGTTATTTGTCATCCAATCTGCAACAACAAAAGTCACACTAATGTTACTTTATATAATTTGAATTACACATATAACTAAAACATTTACAACTATACAGTGCAAAAAGTATTTTTTCATAGTAAATAAAGAGTTTTGAGTGGTAGTATTTATTTTTATTATTTTCCCAATAATCGCACGTCAAAATTATTTGACGACACGTCTATATGTCATTAAACACTTTTTCATAAAAAATGGCACGCTGATCCATTAAGGTTCGCCACCCCTGTAATAGTGCTACCATTCATTTCACTCTTTAATATTTCATTCTGAATATTTTATTATAAATTATACTTTCCTTCTTTTCTTAAATATAGAATTCCGTTTTATTTTCCGCCTTTACCTTCCCGCTTCTCTGGGTTTTTTATGATATTATAAGAGTATGTATGCATTATCCCTTTAAAAAAATTTGTTATCGAATTCCTAGCATTAAGCCTTTGATTGTATTGAAAAATATTCTTATGGCACTCACTTTTTGATTTAAAAAGGATAGGATTTGAATTTCTAAAAAAGAAGTATATTTATCATTTACACCCCTTGGCCCCCTCAAAGTCGATTACCTCAAACGGCATTTTTAGTGAATCTCTATTCATTAAAAGAAATGTGGTTGCCAAATTCTAAGGCTGAAAGTCTAATAGTTCAAAAACTAGAATTTTTTCCTATAACGTTTCCGGAACCCCCGCAAACCCCTTTGGAAGTCGATTTTCATGAACCCCGTTTTTAGATTATCTCCAATCAATAAAAGGAATATTCCTGCCAAATTTCAAAATTGTAAATTTAATAGTTCCGTAGAGTTTGTGATGAGTGAGTGAGTGAATCACTTTTTTCTTATGTATATATAGATAGATTCGTTTTTTGTGAAAAAATAAGATTCGAATAACTCTCTATTTTTCGACTTAAAATATTTTATGTATGAAAATTTTGTATTTAAAATCGTATTTAACGCAATTGAACATCAAAATCAAAAGTTTTCTGTTAAAAATAAATGCAGTGCACAACTCAAAAAAATATTTTTTTTAATATGCTTGGAATTTTTCTTATTAATTAAGTACTTACATCTGGGTTCCGTATGATTTGTACTACGCAACTTTTTCGGAATGCAATATTTCGTAATTTTTTTTAAGATGACAAATCTAGGCAGATGTTAATCAGGTGATATTGAGTAACATCTGCAGCAACCATTTTCAATTTCGGAAATCGATTTCAGACTCAATAATGAATTCATTAAATTTCATGGGTGAGTGTCTCTTTCTGCTTTTAGCCTTTGTTCAAATATGTATTTTTAGATATTTAATCTCATCTTTACTTAATAATTGAATTTAAAGCTTTTAAATTAAGTGCCACTCGTCTAGCCAAATATGTATTTTATATTTTGCAATATAATGAATATCGTAGAAAAAAGGATAAAATCTTCGCACGTTTACACTTTGTTATCTTTCTAAACTAACAAAGGAAATTTCCCATTTAGCAAAATATAAAGGCTTTTGCTGTTTTGTAAAATATAACAGTTTAATGATTTTTTTAATAACAACAATAACGATTTTTACTTATTTTTTTTTTAGTGTATTGATTTTTGTTAAAAGGAGATAGATTTTGTTAAAGTTTGTTCTTCTATTGAAAATATCTACTGAAAACTTTGATATACATTAGAACTTTGTCAGATATATCAGTTTCATTTTATAATATAGTTATTAGAGGTATCTTTTTTATGTATTGATATAAATGGTTTATTTAAGTTTATGTATTATAATACAGTGGACTATGAATGCTGATTAGACATATTAGAATTTAAATAGAATTAGCGGACTTTAAAATTAAAATAATTGATCTAATGAATCGAAGAACAGGAATGATTAGTTTTGAATAAATCATTAAGAATTGAATTTTGACAGAATAAGAATTTTAGCATTAAGAATTCCACAAGAACAAAGTTTCAACATAACTCACTTTATTCCACGATTCGAATCCAAATAAGAACATATCGCGAATAAATCAAAACAAAAACAATCTGTTGCCAGATACTTTAAATTAACAGACAAATAAAAAGTAATTAAATGCGTTGGCCCAGCTTCAGTTTATGATCCAACACTGCTATATGTTTTTTATAGAATATTTATATGAAATATTGCCATTTATGAAATTAGAATTTTATGAAAATATTCAAAGCTTTTTGTAGAAATGTTCGTTTTGTGTTTTTATGACATATTTTATTTCATAATATATATACAGACGTATTATATTATATTTAGTATAATGCAATATACAAAACTCAGTGGCGCAACAGCCCATGAGGACCAAGGCCTACAGTTCCCATCTCAATAAAGGTGACCATTGGGCGCTGAGGTGCATGAGCAGATGTCCCGATCAAGTGATCAGTCTGAAGAGGCAATATATATATATATATATATATATAAGTGAATTGAAGCATTTTAATTTTGAGCTTCTCAAAACTTTCAACTTTTTGAACTTCTTAATCTGTTATTATTCAACTGATTGGAGTTGTCGGATGCTTTTCCCTCACGCAACTTTATAACAATACTTTATAGGTAATGTTAACTGTACTAAGCAAGGATTGGAATTGTTGAATCTTCACATTTTTCCTTTGAGGAATTGTTCTCGAGCAATGCGAGCGCATTTTCTGTATCAAAATAATCTACAATATAATGCATCTACAAGGTAAACAAAAAAGTTCTTGCCGTTTTAATGACCCAAAAGAACATGACATACAAACAGCATAGCCTATTGTTAGTCTTCGAAGTAATCACCATCGGCATTCAGCACCTTTTGCCAACGTGTCTCCAGTTGTTCAATACCCTTGTGTTAAAACTCGGGGGTGTGGGACGCAAAGTATTCCGTGAGAACTTGGCGCTCGTCTGCTTCATTGGTGAAGGATTTACCACGAAGATGATTGTCCAGGGAATGGAAGAGGTGGTAATCTGATGCTGCAAGGTCAGGTGAGTAAGGAGTATGGCACAAAGTCTTCCAACCAAGTCGCTGTATCGTATTCCTGGCTACCCGCGCGACATGCGGCCTCGCGTTATCATGCAATAACAGTACACCCTTTCGATTAACCAGTGCTGGCTCCCTCTGATGCAATGCCTGTTGTTCACGTTCTAATTGCTGCAAATACAGGTCTGCAGTGACCGTTTGGCCCGTTGATAGCAAATCATAGTGATCCACTTGACGACAAGTCTACCAAACAAAAAGCATAATCTTGCGTGGGTGCATAGATGGTCTTGCGCTGTGCGGGACAATATCCTTGGGTGACAACCAATGTTTGGAACGCTTGGGTGTGTCGTACAGGACTCACTTCTCGTCACTGGTCAGCACCCGATTGAATATGGATGCGCTACGGTAGCGAGAAAGCAACGATAAACAGGCTGCCACTCGTTGTTGCTTAGGGACTTCCAACAGCGTGTGAGGAACCCCCTTGCTCAGCCTGTACGTCTTACCTAAGCGGTGCAGATGAAGTTTAACTGTTTCACTGGAAGTGTTGAATTGTCTGGCAAGTTCACCACACGTTTGACTACTGTCCTTCTCAATGGCCGCCTGAAGGGCTTCATCATTCTAGGCCTTTGGTCGTCCAGTTCGAGCTTTATCACAGAGGGACAAATCTCCCGACCTGAATTTTTGAAACCAATGCCTTGCCGTACTGACAGCACTATCTCCAAATGCTTGACATATTCGGTGACTTGATGCAGCGGCTGATAAGCCCACTTTGAAGTCGTAAAGTAAACAAACCCGAACGAGCTCCTTCGATACGTCTATTTCGCTTCACTACTGTACGAGTTCCGATTGATGAATGTGAGCAGTGGACCTGCGTTTATAACAACTGATATTCCTACCTCGACTGACGGTTTTTCAATCACGTTATACACGAATTTGCATACTTATTCTCACTTCTTTCAATCGAAACGCGCAAACGGCAAGAACTTTTTTGTTTACCTTGAATGTTATAATGCATTTATAATCCATTACATTTAATGGAATCGAGAAAATTTTAATTCATTGTCAAAGTTTAAATTGCATTAAAGCTCATTCCGCTACTTATGTTTTGTAAAT
>BMAO01017317.1:0-24312 GCA_019973975.1 Trichonephila clavata
ACTATACTATACTATAATACTATACTATTCTACTATACACTATACTATATACTATACTATACTACTACACTATACTATAATACTATACTGTAATACTATACTATAATACTATACTATGCTATAATACTATACTATACTATAATACTTTACTATATAATAATACTAAACTATAATACTATACTATAATACCATACTATAATACTATACTATACTATACTGTACTATAATATACTATACTATAATACTATACTATATTATAATACTGTACTATAATATACTATACTATAATACTGTACTATACTATACTATACTATACTATTATTACTGTACTATACTATAATACTATACTATTCTATACTATAATACAAAACGATACTGTACTATATTATAATACTATACTATAATACTATAATACAAAACGATACTATACTATATTATAATACTATACTATACTATAATACTATATAATACTCTCCCTTATAGTACTATACTATAATATTATATAATACTCTCCCTTATAGTACTATACTATAATACTATATTATACTCTCCCTTATAGTACTATACTATAATTTATACTACACTATAATTATATACTAAATATAATAATTAAATTATAACTACCACTATCGAAATATACTAGCAACTATAATTACATTCTCTATCTGCAGACTTTATAAGTAAATACCACGACATATAGACATATGTCAAATGGATTAAGCAAATGATTTTAATTTATGAATGAAACTCTGATATAATTGCTACATACCTTCGTTGTCATCATTTTGGTTCTAGATGCGATATTATCGCTATAAGTAATATATAAAGTTAATAATAAATACTATGCTTGTATACACACAGAATTTATTTGCTTGCAGGCTCGAAAGCGCTTGATAATTTCTACGCATCACAACATTTAGATCGCTTTTAACGACCATCGCAGCTGATTCTGAAACTGACTTCTTGAACGCTTGCCTAATTATTCAGACTAGAGCTCACAACGATACTTAATTTACATTCCAAAGCAACATACCAATCAAGACTAAGGTGAAAGCTTCTGGAGCTCTCCAGATTGAATGATAAATTTCATCCTTTGATATTGGTTCCTGGGACGGCTGAAATGCTTACGAATGAAAGGCTCCCGGAACAGATGGGGGAAATAAATTCAAAATATACATCTTTAACTTCATATCTTTTATCCTCTTGATTAAATAATGTTAATTGGCAGTAATTGAGAAATCATTTGTTTCATTTAATCTTCAAGATCTGAAGTGAAATCGTTTTGACCCCATGTAAGTTTGATAAATTGCTTAATATAATTAGCGAAAAATTAATTTCTTCCTCATTATCGTTAAGTAATTAAATGGGAATTTAACAGGCAATTTTGTTAAAGCTAAGTTTTGTTTTGTTTTAATCAATTGTCACAGGGAAATAAATTAAAATGGTAGTTGTGTTATGTTTTCCTAAGACAAAATAATGTGAACATACGCGTACAAGAATGCATTCATTCATTTTTAAATGATACAACCACTACACCGGACAGTTATATTCAAAGAAATATTTTCGTTTAAAATATATATTTCGACAATCAAACTTTTTAAAGATGTATTTTTATCTCTTGTGAGGGAGACCACTCAACAGATCGTGGTTGAAATTCCATTCCATTAAATGCGCAATGGTCGTTTTTACTAACTGCTTCCTTCTAAAAGGAAAAAATCAAAATGGTATGAAAAAATATTTATTCTCGTTTTCTTCTTCTTTGTTAATACACTTTTTTTGTTAGGTGCAAACTTCTAAAGGAGATACAAAGTTTTTATTCTAACAAAGAAACCGAAGATATCATTCGAAACTGCTTTTGGGTTGATTATGGTATGCAAAACTACATTGGGATTCAACATTTAAAGCAAACCTGTTTCTCATGGCTCATTTGAAAAAGAATAGGCATAGAATTAAGAAAGTTGGTCAAAATGTGCACTTAAAGACACAGAAGTTAAAATCAAATTTTAACAAACATGGTTTAAAACAAAAGAGCACTCTTGCTGGAATAGTTCCTTATTAAAGAAAACAGTATATCACAACTGGAAAAGATATCACGAAACATTAAAATAATGGGTTCTAATAAAAAACGTATCTACCCTTAACAGCAATGCATTGGCAGCATATATTTTCTTTGCTGTTAATTAAGTTCTTAGATACCAAAAGGGGAAGCGAAATAATTTTTGCTCAACTTATGTAACAGTCTTGGTGGAGGATTTAAAATATCAAAGTGTTTACCACACACAATCATGCTGTATCAGATTCATGTCAGGAAACTGAGTTTCTTAATCTAAATCGTGATCTTCAACAAGCACAGCTCAATATTATCACGCATTGTCATCCCTCATAATGAAGTCATTATGTAGTGGCAGTAGGCGAACGCATCGATCAAAGATTTTGTCCCGATATCTCACATCAGTCAAAATTCCTCCATTGAATAAGTGCAGGTCAGTGTGACCACCGAGAGAGATTCCTGCTCAAAATTCCGTCATCTTTGTAACTGTGCCTTTCAACAATGTGTTGTTTTAAACAATGTAATATGTCTTTCAATAATGTAAAGTTTTCAACAATGTAATTTGTCTTTCAACAATGTAATGAGTCTTTCAACAACGTAATGTGTCTTTCAACAATGTAAAGTTTTCAACAATGTAATGTGTCTTTCAACAATGTAACGTGTCTTTCAACAACGTAATGTGTCTTTCAACAATGTAATGTGTCATTCAACAATGTAATGTGTCATTCAACAATATAACTGTGTCGTTCAATAATGTAACAGTGAAACTTAACAATATTGGACTAGTTACGACTGGGGTGGTTTTCCCTTAAGATTAGCGAACTGAATCCTTCTCTAGAGAGAGCCTCTACTTGTCTGTGAAGATCATAGAACCCCATTGTTGTTTGGTCCAAGAACCGCGTTCTCTTACAGGATATAAAGTGCACATCTCTGTCGTCAATTTAGGGGGAGATTCACACGATGGTAATCTTGGATAGACACCTGCATTGTGAAGGTGTCTTCCAGGTCTATTGACGGGGATCCTTGCTCATAATGCGACAAAATGAACTGCGGTGGTTTGAGGTGCTGCAGTGTTTCTCCTCCTTCAGGTCAAAAGAGCTAGAAAATGGTTGTAGTAGACCTGAAGCGCATCTTCTAGGCACAGAATCTTCGGATTTAATCTCTCAGTCATTTGACAGCACTGAGAGACACGATAAATCATTTCATCAGTTTGTGACAAACCCATTTCCATTCATCTTACCACTCACCACCTTAATAAATCGGGTAATGTCGTCTCCTAAGGCATTACTCGACTCGACTCTGGATATAGTACACGAAATCACCAACATCAAGATTAACAATCATGCTCAAATTGTATACATGGAGTTGCGAAAATTTGAATTTTTTCTTTGTTTTCCCCCCACTTTAATATGATTTCAATTTCTTTAAAATAAAAAGGGGAGAGGGGGTGTCGTTTCTCACACAAATTTTCGTAATGTTCATTACTATCAACCATATAAACTATGTTTTAATTATTATTGTCATTTATTTTATTGTGCTTCGAGAAACATGTCACATCTTAGATTTCGAGGGACAGTGTAAGTGTAAGAATATGTGATAATAATACAAGCTTTTTAAACATTAAAAGAGAGTTATTTATTAATATTTATCTCAAAGATAATATTTTATTACGAATACCAATTTCATAGAAAATTGGTAGAGGTAATTTTGAATAATGGAATCTAATATTATAATTTAGATGACAAATTGAAACTTTTTCAAAATTTGGGCCGAATGAAGAATTCTTAATTGTGTTTCGAAGCTTATTTAATAGAAATTTTCAAGACGATAAATTTTTATGGTCTTTTATTTCTGTATCACAATAAAAGGATTAAAAAAGTGTAATGTATGTGAGATGCATTAAGAGGTGATTTATTTTCTTTGCTAACGTTCCGCGGTTGTGTTTTCTTACATTTTAATTAAATTGATTCCAATAATTTTGAATGAATAAATTTGATGACTCATATATTCTAGCGAAGGGAAAAATGGGTTGAACTTTTTTTTTACTTTTCGGTGTCAGCAGGAAAATATTATGATTTCTGTATTGATCGATAGAGGTTTCAAAATAGGTTATGAAAAAATGGAGCATTTTGCTACCAAATTTGTAATGCCAAAAAACAATTTTGTATTGAATCCAGTAAGCAAGGATATATAAGAATTAGATTATAGTTTAAAAATAAAACTAAATTTTAATTTTTTAAAATAATAATTGATTTACTTATCACTTATTACCGTGGTAGACGTTTTTTTAATTAAATTATTTAATCTCTAATTCATGGACACAGTATATTATTTTTTTTTATATCTATTTCATAAAAAATGGCAGTTTTGCAACAAAGTAATACATTCTTACTGATCAGACTGAACTAACTAGATAACTAGATGCTTTTTACTATGAGTTTTATTTTGTTTGAGAATAAATTGACTTTGAAAACATGAAATGTGTTATTACGATAAAATTAACTGCATGTTCTCAATGTTCATAAACAAGGTTTTACGAGCTATGAAACAAAAAATTGCATTAGTGCATTTGTGTTGAATAAGATATTAACCAAACAAAATATTAACAAAGAATTGCACACGGATAAAATTACTTATGTAATCTTCAATTACAATTAATGTTTTTTGTAGACACTGTAATCTAATATCAAGAACAATTGCAATCCAAAGTTTCATGGTAGGGCATATTTACGTCAAATCATGAATTTTTCTTCTAATCTAACCAAGAGAAGAATTAAGGACGCTAAAATAAATTAAGTGGAACGTCCTAAAATTTCTCTGACAGATCAGTATTTAAGTAAGAGGAAAATAAGGCAAGAGCTTAGGTTTCGGCTTTGCCTCTTGATTAACGAAATTTGTACTTTTCAAACTGAACATCTCCTATATTTTTAGAGTAGCATTGGTACAGATTAAACCCTAACATTATATTAAGTTATCAGCAATCTGGCGTATTATGTATTTAATCGCATAGCACAAGATTTGAGTTGCCTAACAATTTTAAACCTAAAATGTTTGATATATTTTGGAAAGCGTTCTAATCAATCTGTGAAATAAATATATTCATAAGAATTGTATGTTTTGCGAACGGATTAGGGATTGTAATATAATTAAAAGAAACACTGTTTCCCTGTTTCCCTCAATTTTGAGTTATTTATAAAAATGTTGTGCACATAAGCAACAAATGGTTTTTCTTTTATTAACTTTTAATTTTCGGTCACTTATTTAAATGCTATTTGAATACTTACAAAAATTAATTGGCAATCATATGAAGCGTTGATTGTTAATGAAAAGTGTTAGTTAAAATTTAACCGGGACATTTCAGTACTGGTATCAAAATATCGATTGCTGTTTTCAGTTCAATTGTATAATGATCCCAATGATTATATTAACTCATTCGCGCGGAGATCTATTATAAGAGAAGTTATGCTCATAATTAATTAATGTTTAACATATTAATTAAAGTATTTTCCTCTGAAATTCATTTAAAACTACTTTCTTTTTCCTAATCTTGTGCGAAAACTCGTTTTTTTAATCAAGTTTAAAAATGTACAGACTTTGTGTTTCGAAATATAAATAGTTAAAAATTAAAATCCAGTTATGTGCTTCTATTTAATAGTAATGTTGATGATAATATTTATTCACAGTAAAATGCTCAAAAATTACCATGTGGAAACAATAGTAAAAGTATTTGAAACGATAAATGAAAACTGCTTCACATTTTATTACGAAAAATAGAATGCATTTTTAGTACATATTTATGGAAAAACGAAACGGTATAAATTTCTACCACAACGTATGCTAAAAACATCAACAAATGTATTTTTTATTCAGTTTAAAGCTACTATATAAGGCAAGTCTATCTAAAATATCATATCTAGATTATCGTGAAGATATTCGATAACTTGAAGAGGTTTCTGACATACTCCTTAATATTTATAACTTTAAAAGAGTTTGTGTGAAGACGTGCTGATATATCAACAGTAAAATCGAAAAGTCCTGAAAAAGAAGGTGCTATCAGAAGGAATGATAAGAAGGTGCCATTAGAAGGAATGAAAAGAAAATGCTATCTGAAAAAAAATGATGTATCATTCCGTTCTAGTTTTGAAATTAAATTGAAAGATGTTTTATTTGCTGGAATATGAAACTAAGTAAAACGCTGTATCCCCCAAAATACATTTCCAAAAATCTTCTGTTTCTTTTTCTGTGTATTTTTGCTTCAAATTACAACCTTATATTAAAAAAAAAATTTAGAAGACAGTTGAAGAAATGAGAAATTTAATTTGACAATAATACTAATGTTTTTTTACAACGTTTGCTATAAATATTACAAATAAAAAGTTTGAATAAATTTAAATGAGAACACACACACTAAGTCAACATTCAAAAATTGAAATAATATTGAATAATCTTCAAATTGGCACTTTTTAAAATTAGCAAAATTATTAATTTTATGTTATAGAAATCACTATAACAAAAATTTAATTAAAATTAATTAAAATGAACTAAACGTAACTAGAATCAAACTATTCAAAAGGTTCATGAAATTCTGTTTATATCTCTGATCTCTCTACTGCAAGGAATAGTAACTTCATTAAAGAATTTTTTTCAACTGTAAATTTTTAATTTATATCCGAAAATTAAAAATTAGATGCAGTTATGCAGTGTAAATTCTTTTTCGATAAAGTTTTGCAGAATAAATAAAATCTTTCTTTATGAATTCTATTTTCTTTGTTACATTGCTGATTTTAAGGAAGTGAATTTTTCAGGAATTTTTTTTATTTGTTTGTATATAAAGAATTACCTCTTTCTTTGATTGCTACAGAAAAACTATTGTATAATTTTATATTCAATTCTGTATTATGAATAACCTATAATGAAATATCATTCTGTGTTATAGTTAACATTTAAGTATCATAAAGCTTAATAATTGTACCCTAAACAGATTAACATATAACATTTCTAATGCATTATGTGCAGTGGCTTTTTCTGTTAATAAAATTAGGATTATCTTAGAGATAATCTATTGATAGCACTACTCTTAGACAAAGCTGGAACACAAATATACTTCTTTATCTTTTAAATTTCTCATACACATCGTAATTACTTATTCTATTAATCAGAAAGTTTAAGTTGCATGAATGTTAATTTTGATTTAAAACATGTATTGACTAAAATAAATTTTAAAAAAATGAAGCATATTTAAATTATCCTATTTTCAATACATAGAAAAATAATTCTGCAAAAAATACCAATAATTAAAAAAAATCCAGAAATTATAGTATCTTATTGTTAAAAATAAATAACAGATATGATATAATTTTTATCAATGTTGCATTTTGAAGCTATGGGAGAGTTGTTGACGAATAACTTATTTGAAGATACCTGACTAAATCACAGACAGAAATAAATAATTGTGATTCAAAGCTATATGAAAATTTATTTAAAAGTCCAAGCAGTAAGGGATTCAACTAATTCCAAAGCTAGCAATGTTGGATCATTTAACAATGCTATCATTCAACAATGTTGGATCGATTATATGTACTTGATGGGGTGTTCCCTCCAGATCAGTAAATGTCCTGAATCATTCTCCAAAGGGAATCTTGATACGTCTGGTAAGAGAAGGTAGCCCATTGCTGTGCGGTACAGAAACTCTGTTCTCTTGCCCAACACAAAGGGGAATATCTCTGTCATCAGCTTGGGGGGATACAATGATATTTCATATATACCTGCATTGTGAAGGCATCTTCTCAGCTTAGTAGCGGAGGGTCTTGTTCCTGATAAAACAAAAGGAATTACAAAGTGCTTGCTGAGGTATCGCAGAGCCTCTTCTCCAATGGGCCGAAAGAGCAATGAAACGGTCTCCAGTAGGTGCCGTAACGTATAATTGACTTAGAATGTGTTTTCTGGACGTAGAATCTTCAGGTTTAAAATGATCTCTCAGTCTTTAGACCATATTTCGAGGAACATAGGGGGGTGTAGCAGATTAAGCATCAACTTAGGACTTCCCCTCTTTTCATTCATTTCACCGACCTCCACGTTAAAAGAATCGAAGAAAACTTCTAGATAGTGATGGATTCTCAAGATATTGTTAACGAAATTTTTAATGCATCATGTGTAAAGTAGAAGAATGTAGTAACTTTTCCTACGTTTGTAAAATTATTATAAACTAAGAAATATCTATTTGAGGCAATATTGTAGGACAAAGCTGGAGCAAGTACAGTTTTTTTTATCTTATAAGTCACACGTGAACACAATAATTACAATATATGAGCTAAGAAGCAGGGCTGCTGTGATCGCTGTTACCGGATCACTTCTGTGAAAGGCTGCGTTAGTACAACATTGTCATGCTCGTTAATAGGAACCTTGATAGGTCACAGTAAGTTTGAGAATCCAAGTGAAACTGGAAGCCAATCGGAGAGAGTCCGTTGGAAAGTGTTGGAAATCGTAGAGTGCTGAAGTAGTAGAAGTGTCATAGAGTATTGAAGCCTGTAGAAGTGTCTCTCTAGCGTCTGTGAAACTTTCTGGTTTCCCCTTTTCGTGGCTTATTAAAGATAGAATACGTCCCCCTTGCAAGCCTCAGGTGATGCAGAATAACTTCTGCTTGGACGTAGCCGGGATTACTATTCGGCTATTGGTTCTTGTCCCCCCTCATGCGGTGTACTTTAAAACTGGAGATTGGCGTGGGAATATCGACGGTCACCTCTCTGTCAACTGGATAAAGGGAGGTCAAAGGATGACTTGCCTTTGAACATAAGCGTCGTAATGTTCAGTCTTGGATACTTTCTCCCGAGGAAATTACGTGACCGTTGAGACGTCATTACCTCAACAGAAAATCAGTCTTTTGATGGAGATCATCGCATATGTTTCGAAGATTTATTTTAAGGTAGAAATAATTTTATAGAACAACCTTAAGAACAACCCAGTCATATTAAAAATAGATTATCTTTTCTTTTTCGTGGTTAAAATATTCAATTTTAATACAGCAAGTGTTTAATGTTAATCGAAAGAATTAACATAAAATAAATTTATATCAAAATTAAAGCTCATTTTCTTGAAATATAAATTTTACAAAAAACATAAAGAACCCCAAACATTTACGTCACTAGAAAGAAAGTGTGTGTGTGTGAGAGAGAAAAGCTTCCTTTTTTTCAATTCCTTTAAAAGAAGGCTTCAATAAAGACCCCGTTTTTTACTTGCAAATTGCTTTGAGTGTTCATACGATCTCTTTTAACATGCTATTTTCTCTCTTAACTTATTCTCTCCGGAAAAGAAATTCGTGATTTCCCTACGGAGCGCTCCTCACACGGTTTTGATCTGAATTCAAAAAGAGATAACTTGTTAGATGAAATCGACAGTTAGGTTTCGGTAAACTCAATCGACAGTTGGGGCTGCTTTATTTGATGGTGGTTTCACGCGAAGAATTTTTCAGCCAACAAAAAGTGTTTTCTCTAGTGTTTTATTCGCTTTCTATATATAAACAGGACCGACCATTTGGTTTTGTGAATGTTATACAGGATCTTATAAATATGGTAAAATTGCTCGAGTATTCATGTATTCTAAGGTAAATTTGAAGTGAGTGAGTTAAAAATATTTACGTAAGAGGAAATTAGATTTTACTTTAAAATAAAGTTTTAGTTGAATGATAGATTTTTAATGTAATTGCCTGACTTAGGTAGATGTTAATAAGTTTAGTTTTACTTGCATTATTCCCTTTTTTTACAGTTTCACAATTGCAATGTAAAATGTGACTAACATTTGCATATAATTTGTTTGTTAAATATTATTTTATGTTCAATGAAAATAATTTAATTTAGGAAATGCAGCTATAAAATCTAAATAGTAATATGTTATTTTATAGAAATTTTTATGAATTCTTTATTTATTAAATATTAAAAACACGTACAATCATGGACAGGAAACGCACGCACGCACGCACGCACGCACGAACGAACGAACGAACGCACGCACGCACGCACGCGCACACACACACACCACATTGAAGTATCGTAAATAAATCTTTGGTGCACATTTTTATTATTTTTGTTTTATACTTTGCAAAATAAAGTTCTTTCATTACATTCTTTATATTTCAGCAAGCCTGGTCTTTTCTCGAAATTTATTTAATACAAATATGTTAAACATTAACTGAATTGCTCTTTCTAGTTATACATAACCCATTTTATTCACAACTAGACTATGTAGAAAGTATGACTATGTAGATAGACTATGTATTTCTAGGATTATGTAGAAAGGAAAGATAATGATGTTATGGACGTACTATTTTTTTAGAGAGAATTAGCAGCCAAAAGCGGATTTAATTTGAAGTAAATTATTTAAGGAAATATGTCTTCAAATTTATTTCGGAAACTCACATATTTTATCTGTTTCTCTCCAATCCTTCTGCTTAATTGAAGTGAAGTTTTAGTTTTTCTTTACCTGTCTAGCTTACGGTTTGTGAGATCATTTAGTTCAAGAAAAAGAATTATTCAATAATTCTTGACTTATTTGAGTTTGATTTTCTTCAAGCATTAAAAAGATAATTTGTATGAGAATAATTTCCAATCTTATATATGCTTAAATTTAAATCAGTCATAGATTTCATGAAAGTTAATCGTGGTTTTATTCGAACTATAGTTTCATGTAAGGAAATGGGAAATTAAGTTTTATTCATATTTAACAGAAATAGTGATGTTAAGGGGATAAAATAAAGAGTATTTGAGTAATGAATCGAAATTCAAACAATGTAACATTTTTCTATTGTTTAGTTTTAATTTACTTCCTTACAAATAAGACATGTTTTATAAAACAAATTATACACAAAATAATTATTTAATTTCATTAAGGAGCACAAAGACACATCTGCAGACGTCTTTTTAATGTTAAAGTCTTTAAATATGAAGTGTCAAGAAGAATTAAAATCATTTTAATGTATGAAGATTAAAACTGAAGGTCTTTAAAGAATTAAATAGGATAAGAGAAAAACAAATTATCGTTTTTCTCGGTACTTTCTTTTTTACCTTGGTGATATTTCCCTAAGAGGACTTTCGTCCTCTTAATAGACACAGTATCTGAACAATATAAATATCTTGCCATTTTATTCCCCATTTTTTTGTATGCATATATCATTTCTCTCTTTTTCTTTTTATGGAATTCTTATTTTATTTAACACATATTCTTACTCCAATAAAATGCATGTGAATTTTTTTCCCTCATACTTTTCAGCAGAATTTGTGAATTACAATTTTATTTCTGTTGAATTTTAAAATACAAACAAAAGATTAGATTTTCAGAATTGTTATGCAGCATTTTAGAATTCACATTTGAAATTTATAATTCACTATTTTCCTTGCATAAACCACAAATAAATACAGGTGGTTATCAAAATAATGGAACACCTGTGAATGAAAGTGACATTTTTGAATGCGCTTCGTAAGCATTGAAATATAATAACAGCAACCAATTTTTCTATAAATAGAAATGTATATATTCTGGTAGTACGTGATAGCTTTATTGAAGTTCTGTATGTGTCTTGGATTTTCTTCAAAAGCGTAAAATATCCGACCTTTCAGATTTTCAAAGAGACCAAATTGTAGGAGCCCGTCTATCTGGAACAAATGCGACGGAAACATTCCAACATTTAGGCATTTATAGAAGTACGGTGTCTAAAGTTGTGATCGCATACACACAGCGGGGCAACACAAGCTCGTTAAAGCAAAAGAGGGGACGGAAAGAGAAGCTTGGTTAAAGAGACTGACTGGTATTTAAGAGGATTGTAATGACTAAAAAGCTAACAAATTCAGCAAAAATGACAGCAGAGCTCATTCAACATCTCGATTCTCCAGTGTCAATTAGAAGACATCTTCATAAACATAACAATTACTGCAGAGCAGCAAATCCCCAAGCAACTTATCTCACATATGTTAAAGCCAAACGTCGTCTACAGTGGTGCCCCAATCACGAAACCTAGTCGATTTATAAGTGAAAGAAAGTAATACAGTCTGATGAATATATATTGTCTTTCATACTTTCCCCTACATTAGGACAGATGCGCGTTTGGAGGGCACCTGCACAAGCGTATGATTGTAATTTTCTCTTTCTAACTGTCAAGCATGGAGGTGTATCTGCCATTATATGGGTAGTCGTGTCATGGGTTTCTGCTGGACAAATCGAAACCTTGAAAGAACGGATCACTGGGTAGAAGTATAGAGAAATTTTAGCTGACCAGGTCCATCCTATGAAGCAAACTTTGTTTCCTCCAGGAGATGGAATTTTCCGGAATGATAATGGCGGGAGGCAGCGGAGATTTGTCCAGTCCTGGTTTGATGAATATGAGGATGAAGTTAAATATCCATGTTCTTCCGCGCAGTCACCCGACTTCAATATAATTGAACTATTATGGTCTATTTTAGAGCGTTCAATATGGAATCGATGACTTCCACCGGCATTTTTCTTAGAACTTTCACAATACCTCCGTGAAGAAGGTACAATATTCCTCTAAACACTATTCAGCACTTGTATGAATCGGGTTTCATGGGTATCCAAGCTGTATGACATGCAAAAAAGGTGGTCATAAACCATACTAATAAAGGAATTTTTATAAATCTAAGATGTTTTCATTTTTTTTATAACCACCTGTATAAGCACACTAAAACCAATAACTTCAGATGAATTTGACAGATTTACATTAAATTAGGAAGAGAAAAAAGTTTTGAACTATTAAAACTATTTTCTCTGATTATAAAAATTAAAAAAAATCATAAACATTTGGTTACCAGCAGGTGGGTTATAAATGTATGATGCCCTTAGTATCAAATTTTATTTGTAATCTTTATTTCTGACTCGTGTGTGTTTTTAGTTAAAATTAAATATTTGGTGTGTGTCTGTGAATAATGTTTATATTTTGATATTACTACATGCATTTTAAAATTTTGTGAATAATTTTGAGAAATGTACTTTAAGCAGTAAGCAGTAGAGGAATGATTAGAATCCTATCCTTCTTCAATAGAAAAAAATGCAAAAGTAAATCTTCGAGATTTATACTTTCATTGTGTCAGAGGGATGCAAAGTACTTTTAATGAAAAAAATTATTTGGATGTATTTTTGAATGGATTAACTCATGCATATCTAATTGTTTTTGTTTTTTTTCTATTTTTCAATTTTTGTGACTTACATCTTCTACTTCTAACAAAAAATCATAATGAGAGAAAAACTTTTGAAAATTCATTTGAAGGTTTTATTCAAAGATTTTCTAAAATCTTTGAATATATATTTAATTGATACTTAGATCTATAACGTTTCAATAAAATATTTCATTTAGAAATATTTGAATCATTGAAATACAGAGTCAGAAAACGTTTTTTGAGAGAAAAAGTTAATATTTATTGAATAATTTTCTCTGGAAGTTCATGTATAATTGATTTACTTAAATTCAAAATAAAAAAATGCTTTAAAGAATGTGAAGAGCAACATATTCGTTTCAAATAAAACATTTCAGATGGAAAAAGTATCTGATTGTAATGTTTTACAAAGACCAACTGACAAATACGGCAATGAATTGTAACACAATGCATTGAATCTGACAGCTACTACAATGAATTGTAACCCAATGCATTGAATCTGACAACTACTACAACGAATTGTAACCGAATTCATTGCAGTAGTTGTCAGATTCAATGAAACAAACGAAACTATCGTGATTCAGTTCCTTAAAATGCTATTATAATTAAATTTATTCAACTTTTTGTTATTTTTATGAATTTTAAAATCTTTCAATAAAACCACTTTTTAAGATCTACTATATATATTGTTTCACGTTAAATTTATTTTATACATCACTAAGAAAGTGAGCAATGAAGGAAAGATAAACAATAATATAAAGAGTCATTTATATTTTAATAAGTTACTTCACAGGTTGATATGTTTTAAAAAAGAATCTTCTCTTTTGATTTGCAACCCACTAAATTTCGTATTTAAGTACTTTTTGAAATTACTTTTTTAAAAAAAAAATAGACTTTGTTACTATAAAGGTTTGAACAAAACCGTGATTATTTTAAAAACATTTAAATTGCAACAAAGATAATTATGATTCCTTTTTTTGTGCTGAAGTTAGTTTAATTTATAAAATTAAGAATACGCTTAGAAGTAACTGAAATTTAAGTATTGTATTTAATATTCTCGTAAACTTATGATACTCTTTTCATAAAGCTTTTATAGCTCTCATTATAAAAATGGTTTATAATACCTTTTTCCTAACTAGTGTCTAATAATGCATAAAAGAATCTTGCCATTTCAATACTAAATCGTTTTTTAAGGCATTCTAGCTACTGATATCGATCTTTTTAAAACGGAAATGAGGCAAAAACACATTTTGATCAAATGAAGAACATTATTGCTTTTAAACCGATATATTAGCATACCAAATATTGCTTTTCAAATGGTACGACAAGAAAAACATAAAAACCTAAGAAGGTAATACCATTGAAATACAATATTACCGAAGCAATAAAGTAAAAGAAAATCACCATTTCTTAACACGCATTTGCAAAATAACCCTATGTCTGGAAAAAATTGTTAAAAGTTTTGTTCGGAATATTTGATTATAAAAGCAAAAAATAAGAAAGTTTTCCCACCATTCAAAATCGTAAGAGAGGAGGAAAAAAATTAACAAGCAAAAAAAACAAGAATAATGGCTTCACTTTAAGAGTGAAAAAAGAAAGGCATCTTGTCAGAATTTTTAACTCAAGAGCTGATAAGCGCTATGAGTGGTTGCCGAAGACATAATTAGGCACCATTTGTTGCCGAACAAAAGATATAAAAGAATTCAAAAACAGAATGAAAACAAGTGCTTGATCGATATTTATATGTAAGTCTTAGTCGTGAAGAATTTACTAGCACAAATGAAATAAAAAGACATGATATAATTTAAGTTCTAATTATAGCATTAACTGGAATTGAAGATTTCAGCAGTCATGGCACTTTAATAGCATGGACGAACTCTGACTTTTAAAAAAAGTTTTAAATGCTTGTTTAAAAGAGAGATAAGTCTCCTTAAAAACTACACATTTTCATTTTCTAACGAAATAACATACTTTATGAACTAAATCTCATATAAATTTTAATTTGTAATTTTTATGAAGAAAAAAATTTTGGGACTGGGATATTTTGCTCTGAAAATATTATATCATTTATGCAATCCGAGACATTTCAATTGGTAAAAAAATTCAGAATTTAATGAAATATTTGGTTGAGCTTTACTCAAAGACTCTTACGTAAAAACAGCTGACTATTTTATACAGCCAATCACAGAAGCTTCTTTTGGCACTATGCATAATTGACATTTTCTCCTAAAATTTTTCATCTGACACAGGCAGGCTACTTGCTGTATCTGTATATGCTGGACTTCTCCCCACTTCATTTTAGATCGCATCATTGAGACTTTCAAGCTATTTTAAATAATAATGATGGATTCGTTTTTAATAGTACAAAACCAATACTTAATTTTTTTGATATTTTACATTAATATTTATTTGCGTATAGCGTGAACTTTTAAAGCAAAAAATAAGATCAAAATTTTTCGGGCGTGTGTGTACCCCGGGTATAAAAATGACAGTTTCAAAAATTAAAAAAAGAGAAAGAGACGAGTAGAAAAAAATTAGGCTTAGTATATCGAAATTTATTTAAAAGAAATGACATACCTTATGATCTTAAAAGAGTCTTAGTCCTAGAAGTACAGTATTTTTTCAAAAACCTGAGACAATACTTCGAATAAATGACTTAAAAACATAACAGCATCGTCTACATACATTTCAAGTTTCTCCGTAAAAAAAGGGGGTACACGTTATACGGCGAATATACCTAAAAACCAAAAAATACCACACGAAAGTATAGGTGCGCGTTATACACCAGCGCCGTTATACGCCGTATTTTACGGTAACTATTTTAACTTGACATTGGTCAAGTAATACAGCAAATTACAAGCTCTTTAATTCTTACTGATAGGAGGAGATAAGGGTTAAGAAAATCAAGTGCTCCTCCTCCAAAGATCATTGCTATATTAATTTTCTTTGAACTGTTCTGATTTTTATGTGTGAAAGACCTGTATGAATAGAGGGTTTAACTTTGAAGCCCCCTCTTGAAAAGGTTAAATGTGATAATTTATTGGATTAAATTTCAAAAATTTCAAACTAATTTAAAAAAAAAATACAATAGTTTTTTCTTAAATATTCTATGTATTAGGGAACTGTGATATATATTGTTGCCGATATAAATTAATGGACTGTAAATTTAACAACAAAATTTTAATAAGCGAAAACGGATCCCAACCATATGGGATCGCTACACTTTTCGAACTGAATACAAAGTTTACTACAGTTGGCTCGGAGGGAAATCTATACAAGGAATTCTCGCCAACTGGCGCCAACATATATATTAAAAAAATGAAATAACATATCTGAGCACTAAAATTTTTTTCCTGCTGAAAAAAAAAATGCCAGAATCCTTCACTTAGATACTTCAGAAAATCCTGTAGTAGCAAAATTGATAAAATAAAGGACTTATTAAAGAAATTTACTGTTGATCTCACAATAAATCTTCCAGGTTACTGGATTTTTCGTATAAAAAAAAGAAATCGTGGAATTTCTCAAAAAGAAAATTCTTTTTTACTTTAGTGTTAACTACAATCCTGGCTACAAGTCTAGCACAGCTATCTAACATGAGGGTAATTTCTCATAGAAATATCGTTATTCTTCTTTGATCATTGTGTTCAAACTCCCAGACTATAGTAATCTTCTATATTCTAAGTTCATTGCCGATCTATTCGAGCATCATAAATCACACTCTTTCATCCAGACTTGAAGTGTGCTCATCATTAATAAACGTTCCTTTGACGCGTACAGCTGTTTTCACATTGTGGCTATATCCTTCAATGAATGTTATAAGTTTTATTCTTCCTTTTCTTAGGAATGGGATCACAGAAACATTGTTTCACAGAGGGGTGTAATCAAGGAATTAGATATTTAGGTTCGACACATACGTTATTTTACTGTAAAATTTCAGTGTTATATACCTTTTTCTTGTAAAAATCTTTCCATTACTCTAGATCAGTGATTTTACGCCTTTTTTTGTTGGGGTACGTTTTTAACAATTTCAAAATCTGGCGGCATACAAACAATAAAATAAGTTTAAAAGGATTTTCATTATTGTAAATACACTATATAAACAAGTATTATAAACAAATTTTTTAAAGTCATTTCTTACTTTAAATGGATGAATAGAAAGTATTTTATTAAGGATTGAAAATTTGAACAAGATATATATATATATAGGGAGAGAGTGAACTATTAGTAAGAATTGAAAAAAAGCATGTCTGTATTGTTGTAACAATGCACACCCGGTTTGGCTCTTTTGGCTGAAAAACCTGTTTTTGACGCCAATTTTAGTCATTGTTTTAACAGTTACATTGTTACAACAATGGAGACGAATCTAAGTTGGCGTCGAAATTACTGGTAATTAATTAATTGTCTGGTAATTAAGGAGTTAAATTATTAAAAACTATTAACATCAAGTGTAATCCAGTACAAGTTTAAAAAAATTATTTGAACTTGATTGGATGACAATTTTATTAACGATTGAAAATTTGAGCAAGATATATGTTTATATAAATAAATATATAAATAGAGAGAGAGTCAGAGCTAATTAGTAGGAATTGAATAAAATAGTTTATGATAGTAATTTTCATTGTTAAATAAAACAAAAAGCCCGCCAAATTCAACAAAGTGTTTATCGAGTACTTAATTACAAGTTAATTATAAGTATGCATTTAATACGAAATTTGAGCTTGATGATTTTTGCTTATTACGTTTACATTTGATCGTATAAATGATAATACCTCTCTCATTTCATCGTCAGCTTTTAAGTCTATTTTTTCATTTTTGTATTTGTTAAGGGGTCTCAGGGGTGATAATATAAACAATTTTCAAACAGGTATACTTCTTTTAAATTTAAATTAAATAATTCGAATCTCTTACATATTATTTACAAAGGGTTATAGTTTCAAAAAAGTACAAAATGTTTGAAATGTAATCATAATTTTAAAAATTATAAGCATATGCATATAAGAAATAATTTGTAATAAATATTAAGTAATTTTTGCGTTGCGCACGTTATTTTCTAAAATAATAAACTTTGATGTATAAAACTTTATAGAATTATAAAATGTATCATACTCTTAAGCCCTAATAATTTAAGAATAATATATCTTTTGTATTTCAAAATGTTTGAAAATATTAAAATTTTCTTAAAAAATTAGAAATGTAATTTTTTTTATTAAAAAAAAACATAATTTACAATTCTATTTATTTAAAAACACTACAGTGTAATGAATATACATTTAACTTTATAAATAAACTTATTGCTAGTAATTAAAGCTACTACTTTAGAAAATAGCATGGTGCAACATAGGACTTTATTAATATTTCTTATAGAAATATTTCTTATTTTCATATGCTTATAATTTTTATAATTATGATAATATTTTAAACATTTCACCCTTTTCTGAAGCCCCATTTCTTTACAAATAATGTGTAAAAGATTCGAATTATTTAATTTTAATTTCAAAGAGTTAAATATATTTGAATATTGTTTAAATTTTCAGCATTCTAGAGAAAATTAACACCCTTGAGACCTCTTAATGCTGAAAATCCGAATTCACGCAAATAAGAAGTAGAAAGAATTGTAACTATATTTTTAAAGCATTTTTGGATGTTATAAGTTAATCGACCCTTATTTTAATCCTAAAGGAATTAATTGACTCTTCTGAATGTTTTGATATAAAATCTTGATTATTACAGTTCGAAGTTAGTTTTTCCTCTTCATTTAAAGTTAATTCATATACAGATGCATCCGTTATCACAAATAGATTCGAACCCAATCAATTTTTTTAGATCCATTTATCCATGACAGGAAAGCGAACGACTCAGCTCCGGGTTTTATTTTTTTACTCAGAGGAAAATTTGGCGTCACACTTCAAAAATTTGGTGGCACATAAAAATGCAATGGTACAGTGGTTGAGAATCACTGTTTTATATGCACCACCTATTTCTTATAAATCATTCAATATAATTAATCTTTTAATTATAATGTTCTTATCGAGATAATGTTTTCAAGATTTTGCGGGAACTTATTTCAAATACAAGCACTTTTGCTTTATATTAACTATAATTTTCTTTGTAAATTTGGGCACCATATAATTTTAGAATTTAAGATATCCTTTTAAGGTTCATGTATGAACCAGTTTTATTTTATTATATATTAAAAGATTTAGTTTAGATCTATGTATTTATATTGAGTATAATGCTATGTATTTATATAAAAATAATGAGGCCTCTCGGAGTGTATTTGATAGATGCTTCGCCTTATTTATATATATATATATATATATATATATATATATATATATATATATATATATATATATATATATCACATACAACGAAAGAGATAAATATTTTCCAAAACTAATATTGGCAAATCTGTCAGAAATATGCTTACGAAGGTTTTGTATCTTAAGAAATATGGCAATATGTTCAGTGTTATTATTTGAAAGTTATCGAAAACCGCAAATAATAAGTATTTGCGGATATATAAATTTGCATTATTTATAATATTAAAAATGCCGATGGTGATTAATTCTTTTATCAATGTTAAAGATAAGAATCGAAAGGTAATATATCTTTTAAATAGGAAAAAAACTAAAATATTTCAACTACATCGTTCAATCAATAATAAACAAGGAAAGAAGTTGATATTTCTAATATTATTGAGAATTTAATAAAGGATATTGAAAATTTAGTTCATATTTTTGTAAAAAATTTGTACTATATAGTCATTATATGTGCATATTTTTTAGATTGAAGTTAACTTCTGCAACCGAAATTGCTAAATTTCTCTTTCGCATTTATTTTTTTAAACTAACTTGAAATAATAAATTGCTCTTATTAGGGTTTTTAAAGTAACAGGAAAAGTTGCCTTTAAAGTTTTTGATTCAATAGATTTGAATATTTGCCTTAATTTGTTTTTATATTATTTAGTTTCGATTATTAAATCATTAAATATATATACAGTTCCCCTCAAAAGTAGTTCGTACACTTGCAATTTTCTTTAAAATTTAATGTTTTTGACTAATAAAAAAATAAAATATATCGCATTGTAATGTTTTTTAATAATATCTGCAACCAAATTCTTGGGATAAGTTTCAGAAAATTAAGCATTGATAGCAAATTGGTTGGGATGACACCAAGTTAAGCATTTTTGGTTCCAATGGGCGTATAATAATTCGAAAAAGAAAGAAAATAGCACTTAAACCCAAGAATTTAGTTGAAACATTGAAGCATTGGAATGAAGGTGTTGTTGTTGGAGGTGTAAATGGGTTTTAGGATTAGATAATTCGGTATTTTTTGTTGATGTTAGGAAATGTGAGCTTCATTTAAATGTTTTAAAAATTAATTTGAAATATCCACCCAAAATGGTGGTATTGGAGATGATTTCATTTTTAACAAGATAATGCCCCCAAACGCCCTGCTCTCAATCTAAGTCTCTGACATCTATATAACAGTCTCCAAATTCTGAAAATATTATCTCAATCCCCTGATTTAAGCCCAGTAAAACATATTTGAAGAGAATTTGAAGTTAGAGTAAGAAGACGTAACATATAAAACTAAATGTAAACTAAAAACAACAATCACACAGGAATGGAGGAACATCCATGCAGAAATTACAAAAAAATTGATGAAATCTATTCCACTACGTTTAAAAGTTATTGTGGACGCTGTAAGATTTTGTACTCAGTACTAAATTAAGAAAAAAATACAATAGTTACAACTATATTGATATTTCTTTAAGTGTACGAAGACTTTTGTGGCTTAATTTTTGAGGTTTTTTTATTAATATTTTAAAATAAAAGTCTTGCTGTGTTTTAAAAATTGATTATGTTATTCCAAGAATGATAAGTTGCATATTATTATTTAAAAAACTACAATACCGGTGTATCAATTTTTATTAGTCGAAAACATTAAATTTCGTAGAAAATTTAAATGGACGAACACTTTTGAGAACTACTGCATGTATATACCTCAATCAAAATTGATCGTACGAATTAGTGACTGTAAAAGTGTATATTTTAACATCTAGATGAGTAACTTGAAGAATTTACAAACTCTTACTTTTATTCTTAAATTGTATTAAAAGCAAGGAAACGCGCTTATTTTTTGCTTCTTCTATAAATTACTTTGGTAGAGGCAAATAAAAATTAAAATGTTCTTTCAGCTAATTACAATAACTATTTTTACTGAAGAGGGGAAAAAGTTGACATTGCTGAAAAATTTCTAAAACATGATTTTAAAATAAATATTGCTTTTATATTGCAATATCTATATAATAAAATGAATATAAAGAAACAAAAAATTATACCTATATAAAAATATCTCATAGAAAAAAATGAGAAAATGTTCTCATGTTAAAAATAAATTTTTCAGTACATAGCTTATACGTATGGCAGTAGAGATTTTTCTTAGCTTTTTATTATTATAAAACTTGTAAGACTAACATTCCAGATTCTCAAACGTATTCTTTTTACGTTGCAAAAACATGGAACATACTGTAGAAAATTCTTTTATGTATAGAAGGAAGTAAACATACACTGTCTTTTGTAAGCATTAGAGAGAGTTTAAGTATTTTTTTCTGCGATGTGCTTCTGAGAATACTCATATCATGTGTCATATGCTCTTGACATCAAGGGGGAAATATAATAAATACAGCTAGTTGTTCTTTTCCTACTTCTGAACACATAGAGGCACATTACACAAGTTCGGCGAAAAGATTGTTATTATGAGTTCTGTTTTTTTTTGCCAGGAGACATTTTTGCGGTGTTATGTGTTCATAGGAATTGCTTGTTATACGTTTTCCAAACCAAAGTATCAAAAGCAAATTTTGTAACGTTGCAACTGAGATTAGGTTTTTATTGAGATGTAGAGATAGACGTCAGTAATAAAGGATAAAATAGTAAATAAATTTGAGTAAAAAATATAGATATGGATTTACTAAGATGGTTGTGCCATAAGCAAATCTACATATAAAAATAATGAAGTAAAATAATTGTTTGGATTGTGAGTGTGTGTGTGATAAAGGAGATATGTTTAATGTATTTATTAGAAAGAAGGGAAATAAAATAAAAAATACTAGGATAACTATAAAATTTGTATATTCCTAATATGTTTTACTACTTATTTCTCATGCTCTAGCACAGCGTTTAGTTTATTAATTATACCTTTTTGTGAAAGAAATTTCCTCTTTTAGCAAATAATTTTAATTATTTGTTTCCCAATTTACCTTTTAAAATAAACAATATCAACTGTAATTGTTTGCCTATAAAACCCGAAATTGCTCTTATTAAATTAACGGTTACATATTGAAACAGACTATGTACGTTTTTTCCCTGCAAAGATATACTAATTGTGGGAAAAAGAGTTTTACATGGAACGTACTCTTCCCAGAGTAAACTTGAATAAGATTATGGCAACCCTAGAAAATATGAATGGGGCTGCTAGATAGGCATCTTTATCGCCCTAAGTGACAGATGTTTTACATATTTATCGAAAATTATTTTGGAAAGGGACTTTCGAGAAATCACTGGCATCGAACATTTTGGAAATTTCCTTGAGGCAGTGTAATGTGAGGCCTGGCGTGTGTGAATATTTGTTGTGAGTGTTTTCTTTGTGTTGCTGTCCTTATATGTTTGTGTGTCTCTACATGTTCAATGTACAACAAATGTTTTCATTAAGGTTTTCCTGTTATTTCGTTACAGTAATACCATCCACTTGCCAAGTCTTTACAGGATTACTACATTTATAGCTACCACTCTCCAGAAATATTATGTATATATATATGTATATATATATTGTTACGAATTTTGTATACAATAATGTAAATAATTTGTATTTGGATGTGCAATGCCTTTATATTACTCTATGCTATATTTATTTCATGTTAAAATTGTAATATTCACAAACAACGCCGTCCCGTACGTTATAATGGCGATTCAAAGGGAACTTGGCGAAATATGGGCGATAGGGCCAAGTTGGCATCATTTTTGGCTACAAAGTTGGCGACCATGTTGGCGAGTTCGGGACCCTCTGAATTTTTCTAGAAATTAGTAGAGAAATCCACTAATTTCACGATCTGTGACACGAGCGCATCTTTCCAGAAGTTTCGGCCCCGGATATAAATAGAGCGATACTCGCCGCAACAGTCAGTCTGGTTTTAGCCAGCGAGTAGCGTGTCTGATTTCAACCAGCGAGTAGTGAGCATTGTTTTGATTAGCGATTAGTAGACTTGCCTTGAACTTGATCAGCTCGGCTGTGCTTGTGAATAGTCATTTACATATGTGTACTTTAGACACTGCTTATTGTGTCTGAGTGCTGTTGAAGGTGTGAAATCCTTCTGTTATTTATTCTGTGAATTTTGCTGCTGAATCCTGTATATCAAGGATTGATTTTCGACAATAAATTATCATCGCTGTTAAAAAACTGTCTTGTTGTTTACAACTGATTTCGCATAAAATCCTCGAACCCCGATCTACGTAACAATATATATATATATATATTCCCTATTGGAAAATAAATCTAAACTTAAAACCTTATAAAATGCCAGAATGAAGGTAATACTTTGAGAAGTTAATTATGATAAATGGTACATAAATGTTTTTCTGATATATCTGCTAATTGATAGGATTAGTGCAAATTATATTGAGAAATGTATATTACACCGATATCTGAAGTTTCTTTAATCCAAACCTATTTTGTAGTTTGCGGGAATTTTATAGCTTTTAAAGAGTCAGAGTAAATAAGCAATAAACAATGGAATAATCAAAATTATTAATATCACGACCATTTTCACAACAACAGAACTAAACACCACATGCTTTTAATATACCTTCCCTTACAATTCTATGGCAACTTTGTTTTAAAGTGAACCCCAGCAACTGTCCTTTATTAGATCCTCATTGTATATGTAAATGTTCGACAGCTCAATATGTAAATGCAACAACATATCATTCTGTCCGCACATTCGTACATGTCAATTTACATTGCTTAGAGATGCGCTTTCTTTGAGATTCTGTACGGTAAAACCGTTCACAATCCTATGCATTTCAATGCATTTGGAATTATTCA